>JAJOZX010013103.1:0-32500 GCA_023014485.1 Bathynomus jamesi
TACCTCATTCTCCTTTCGCTGAAATCTCCAGTTTATTCGATTTCAGTGTTCACCACCATCTTTAGCTTTCCTCCCAATTCATTGACATCCCCACTGAATTAACTTACAACTTCTCTCTCCTCAATGACCTAGAGCAGATTGTACAGCACCCTACTCGTGTCCCCAATCGCCTTGGAGATAGGCCCCAACATTCTGGATTTATTCCTCACCACTCCTCCTTCTTCTTACTCTGTTAAACTTTTTTCTCTGTTGGGCTTCTTCGACCATAATCTTATCTCTGTTTCTTGTCCTATCGCTCCAGTTCGGCCTTTGGATCCTCCCAAGAGGAGACGCTTTTGGCACTTTGGCGCCGCTGATTGGGAGGCTCTTAGACTAATTCCTTGATTTCCCATGGAATGATCAATGCTTCCATGGCCGGGGCCCCTCCAAGTGCGCTGATCGCATCAGGGAGGTGATTCGGGCATGGAGGCGTACATTCCATATTCTATTCCTACTACTAATGCAAAATCGACCTTGGTTTAACTTTCAAAAGGTACCGTCGCTATCCAACTCCTGACTCTCACTCAGTTTATATTTCTGCCCGGAATCGTGCAAAATCTGTTCTTCCACTCGCCAAAAATTCCTTCATCCAACAAAAATGTGAAAACCTCTCCATTTCTAATTCTTCTCGCTCTTTCTGGCACCTAGCCAAGAACTTCTCCAACAAATTTACTTCTTCTTTCCCTCCTCTTTTCCATCCCGACGGCTCAGTTGCCGTCTCTTCTCCTAATAAAGCTGAACTCTTCACTCAAACTTTCACCTCCAACTCACCCCTGAACGATTTCGGCGTTCTTCCTCCATCTCCTCCTACCTCTGACTTAATTATGTCTGAAATTAGAATCTCTTCCAAAGATGTGTTTTTCTGCCCTATCTCGGCTCAACTCTAGCCCTAGGAAGGCGGTGTCCTTCCTGCTGTCCTCAAGAACTGTACTTCTGTACTGACATCCTGCCTTGGCAACTCTTTTGTCTTTCTCTTTCATCTGGTCCTTTTCCTTCCTGCTGTAAATTCGTTTTTATTTAGCCTATCCCAAAGAAGAGTGACCACTCTTAACCCTCCAACTATCGTTCAGTTGATGTGATTTCTTGCCTTTCTAAAGTTTTTGAATTCATCCTTAATAGGAAGATTCTTAAACACCTCTTCTTAAACACCTGTTTAGATCGTCAACATGGGTTCCGCAAGGGTAGCTCTACTGGCGATCTTCTTGCATATCTCTCTGACTCTTGGTCATCCTTTCGGGATTTCGGTGAAACATTTGCTATTGCGCTTGACATATCAAAAGCTTTTGACAGAATCTGGCACAAATCTTTAATTTCGAAACTACCCTCGTTCGGTTTCTGTCCTTCTATCTATGCCTTCATTTCTGATTTCCTTTCTGGCCGATCTATAGCTGCGGTTGTAGATGGACACTGTTCTTCTCCGAAAGCTATTAATAGTGGTGTTCCTCAGGGCTTTGTCCTGTCACCGCTTTTCCTTTTATTTATCAGTGATCTGTTAAGTTTCACTTCCTCTCCTAGCCACTCTATGCCGATAAATCCACTATTCACTTCTCTACCATCTTCACAAAGCGTCTCTCTCAACCGGCACTCAATGTTTTGCGTCGGACGGTACGATACACCTGGCCTCTGCTCTTTCTACTATCTCTGATTGGGGCAGAGAAAACCTTGTGACTTTTAATGCCTAAAAAACTCAGTTCCTTCATCTGTCTACTCGTTGCATTCTTCCACACGACCATCTCCTTACCTTTAACGACACACAATTCAATCCTTCCTCTTTTCTTAACGTTTCTGGTGTTTCATTTTCTTCGTGATCGTTCCTGGCAAGATCACATATACCATCTTTCTAAAATAGCTTCTAAGAGGTTAGGTGTGCTGTACCGACTCCACAGTTTCTTCACTCCGACTCAGTTGCTGTCTCTGTACAGGGGTTTTGTCCGCCCCTGTATGGAGTACGCTTCTCACGTGTTGGGTGGCTCAACCCACACAGCTCTACTTGACCGAATGGACTCAAAGGTTTTTCGTCTCATTCTCCGCCTCTTACTGACTATTTTCAATCCCTCTGTTGCATCACACTCTCTCTCTACTATCGCTGTTGCGCTATTATAACGGACGCTGCTCTTCAGAACTCTCTAACTGCATGCCTCCTTCTTTAAAGAGAGTACGCAGTACCAGACTTTTGACATATCCTCATTCGCTGTTCACCTCCCTAACGCAACTGTAAATCGGTATTTTCAATCTTTCATGTACCCAACCGGTGAACTCTGGGACAATCTTCCTCAATCCATCTTTCCCCGTGTCTAAGACCTCCGATCTTTTCAACGTAGTGTCTAGGCATCTCGAAAACATTTTGGACTTTCTTTGACTTTGGTTTTCTTCTATGGAGGGGGCGTTTTTGCGAGCATTCACCCATGGCCCCTCATTCCTGCATAAAAATTTATATATATATATATATATATATATATATATATATATATTGCGCCTCGGTGGTGTAGTGGTTAGCGTCGCTGACTACGAATCCATCGGCCCCGGGTTCGAGACCCGACGGCAGCCGGCGCGCAGCAAAACCCAGCTGTTCATCCTTCCACACAATAAAAAAAGAAAGTGGTTGGTAGATATATGGGTACCCTAGGTGGCCTAGTGGTTAAGACGCTGGGCTGCTGATGGGGTGTGGTTCGGATTCCACGTTAAACTGTAGGTCTAAGGCGGAGTGAAAAGCGTGACCTTCGTCAAAATGAACAATTCGGGCGGAAGCTAACCAAAGATTATATATATACCGTATATATGCGCTTCGGTGGTGTAGTGGTTAGTGTCGCTGACTACGAATCCATCGGCCCCGGGATCGAGACCCGGTGAAGGCAGGCGGCGCGCAGCAAAACCCAGCTGTTCATCCTTCCACACAATAAAGAAAATGGTTGGTAGATAAATGGGTACCCTGGGTAGCCTAGTGGTTAAGACGCTGGGTTGCTGGTGGGGTGGTTCGGATTCCACGTTAAACTGTAGGTCTAAGGTGGAGTAAAAAGCTTGACCTTCGTCAGAATGATCAATTCGGGCGGGAGCAAACCGAAGGTTTGCCAAAGGTATATATATATATATACACACCGTATATATATATATATATACAGTGCTTAATTTGTAAATGAAAAAGAAGTGGAACGCAGGTGAAGCCCTCACAGTTAGGGGGTCTGGGGGAGCGCTGTAAGCTCCCCCAGCGGGGTCCGGGGCGGCGCCCGGAAACCAACGCATTTTAAGCGCTTTTTCTGCGAAAACTGCGCAACATGCAAATGAAAGTTCTTCGAATACAGTATTATTTTAAAGAAAAAGTTAGACTGTGATTGCAACATCTAAGTGAAATGTTATTTCATCTAAGTGAAACAAATATTATATGTATTTGAAACAAAATAAAATTGCTTTACTCACATGCTATTGCTATATATAGGAAGTTGATAGAATAATTACATTAATTTCCACACACACTCCAAACTTCTTTCTGCTTGATCGACTAGTTTTCGCTTTCTACTGTCTGTATTTCGTTGGATTTTAATTACGAAATTACGTTGCTGACCTTTTTATTAAAATAAAAACTTTTTTTAATTAGGTTTTAAAATAAAAGTACCGGAACGGCGTTCCGGAGCGTTCCGTCACAAATTAAGCACTGTATATATATATATATATATATATATATATATATATATGATGCAAACCCACATTCATTCATTCACGTGTTTAATTGTGAAATTCATCCCATATATATATATATATATATATATATATATATATATATATATGTTATGTTATGTTATAATGTTATAATGTTTCAGACCAACAAAGACCCTAGGATCCACTCATGGCTGGTCTACCTAACTGTGTTCGTAATTGTGTAGTGTGCATGTCCTCCGTGGTGGCGGAGAGGACCTACAATTTTACGTGGGTTCCGAACCACAAAGCCTTAATTTTACTACCTTAAACTATACCTAATCTATCAACATATTTGTCTAATCGATTTTTAAACATGTTTATAGACGTGCTACTAATTACTTCTACCGGCAAACTATTCCACCTATTTACTATTCTATGCGTAAAAAAGTTTTTGGCAACTGCTGTCTCGAAAGTTCTACTTGTCAATTTAACCCGTTATTTCTAGTCCTATTATATTGAGATATTTCAAAAAAGCTATCTCTATCTACGTTATCGAACCCATTCATAATTTTGAAAACCTGGATTAGATCACCCCTTAGCCTCCTAGTCTCGAATGTAGTAAATTTTAACTCAAGCTTATCCTCGTACGACTTCGACCTAAGCGACGGAATCATCTTAGTTGCTCGTCTTTGAACTCTTTCGATTTTGCCTATATCTTTTCGCATAGGCGGATTCCAAAATTGGATCACGTACTCCAAATGAGGTCTAACTGATGATTTATAAAGAGGAACAATAATATCGCGCGATTTGTACGCAAAATTCTGAGCCATAAAACCTAACACTTTGTTCGCTTTATTGACCGCTGCTGTACTTTGTTTCGCTACTTTTAAATCACCAGTGACTATAACTCCTAAATCTTTTTCCTGCTCTTCGCTTGCTAACTCCTTCCCTGACATACTATACGCAAAGTTTCCGTTACGCAAACCTATATGTAAAATTTTGCACTTATCGACGTTAAATCTCATTTGCCATGTGACTGACCAATCAACGATTTTATTCAGATCTTCCTGGATTTTATCTCTATCTTCGTCATTAATCGCCCTACCACCCAGCTTCGTGTCATCCGCAAACTTTGAAACTGTACTGACTAGGCCGACATCTAAATCGTTAATATATATAAGAAAAAGCAAGGGGCCCAATACAGAACCCTGAGGAACGCCGCTCGCTACATTAATCCAAGACGACCCCGCTCCATCAACGACCACCCTCTGTTTCCTACCTCGCAACCACTCTTCTATCTAATTTATTACTACACCCCTGATTCCATGAGCCTTAGTTTTTTCAATGAGTCCTTTGTGCGGTATGGTGTCAAACGCTTTTTGAAAACCTAAATACACTACATCAACCGCCCGATGACTATCGTAAATTTCAATCACGCTTTGAAAAAATTCTAAAAGATTAGTTAAGCAAGATTTGTTTCGCCTAAAACCGTGCTGCGTATTTCTAACCAAGTTATGCAATTCTAAGTGTTCGACTATACGATCCCTAATTATTGATTCCAGTAGCTTACCTACAACACACGTTAAACTGATTGGCCTATAATTTCCCGCCGCACCTTTATCACCTTTCTTAAAGATAGGTGTTACATTTGTTAACTTGAAATTATGTGGTACGTACCCTTCAGAAATAGACGCATTAAAAATATTTGTTAGCAGCACAACAATGCTTTCTTTTAATTCTTTTAGTTGTATGGGATATATAGAATCCGGCCCCGTTGATTTACACATTTTCATTTTATCACTATAGCGCATTAACTCCCTTTCACTAACCACAATATTATCCAAAATATTACCATTATCAAAAGGTATTATGTCTATGACCGTAGGGATATTCGTTACATCTTCTAGTAAAAAATTCGTTTAGCAAGGTAGCCATTTGCTTGTTTTCAGAAACTAGCTCTCCGTTAACATTTTTCAACGGCCCCAAGACACTTTTTACTGGATTTCTATTGTTGACGTATTGAAAGAATCGCTTGGCTTTTTCTTCACCGTCACGAGCTATGGAGATTTCAAATTCGCGCTTGGACTTTTTTATTACACTTTTCGCTTCACGCCTTAGAGATATGTAGTTGTTTCGTAACCACAAATTGTCTTTATCGCACTTATGTAGCGTATAAGCCCTATCTCTACTCTTTATAATATCTCCCACTCTAGAAGTAAACCACAAGGGTTTGTTTACTTTCGCACGCTTAATTTCGTACGGTACACATTCCTCATTTATAGTCCTAAATACTGTTTCAAACGATTCCCACATTAGTTCTGCGTTGGAGATCCCCATTACGTTTTCCCAATTGACGTGTGACAATTCATTTTGAAATTTACAAAAGTGTGTGTGCTGGAAGTTAGGAATTTTAGTCGAGTTAGCTGGTTTCGAGTGACTTACTGAGAGGACAAACTCTATCATATTGTGATCGCTGTTGCTTAACGGTTCTATTACTTGAAGATCAGTGATTAGGCTATCGTTCGTAGTTATTACTAAATCTAAAATACTGTCCAACCTTGTACGTTCCCCAACCTTTTGAATAAGAAAGCTATTATATATATATATATATATAATATATATATATATATATATATATATATATATATATATATATATATATATTAGTGTGGACCAAAAAAATGAAGGTTTAAAAATCTTTGTTCCACATGAGTAATGTTATTCCTTTTGCTTACCTTAATCAAATTACAAAATTTGAAACCTCTACGTCAAGTTTTAGGGGTCCCGAGAAAATTGCACTTTTCCTTTTAATGCTGAAAAAATTAGTTTTTCCTCATTTTCATAAGTTCTGCTTTATTTTTTGTTGGAAATTCTTTACGATTCTTGAAAACTGTTTTGGGCAGGTATTGTTTGTCCTCTTCTTAGTTGTCACTGCTTGATTAAATTTTTCAATCAATGCAACACCCCGCTCAGCTGTGTCATTTGTCACTCTAAGGGCACGAACTCTAGCACAGCCTCTTTGGTACTCAGGATCTATTCCCCATGTTGATGCAGAATTTTCAGTGAAGAGAGAATTGAGATGTAGAGCATCAAAAGAGATTTAGTCCTTGAAGTAACAAATCAGAGATCCTTTTTTCTTTAAAAGAAGCTAGGGTTACCTTTGCTTCTAAACGTTTCAGTCCCTTATTTCTTGGAGGCATTTTGATATTATTTCGCATTTGCTCCTTTTCTTCAAGGGATATGCTTTGTCAAAGAAGCTTAATCCAACAAGTGTTTCTGAGAGGTACCACAGATGTCGTTTAATGGCATTTTGGGCTTGCTTGATAACACTTGATATCAAAGAATTTTCCTCCATTATTGCAAGATCTTGCAAAAATTTAAGATCAACATTTGGGGCTTCCTCTGGTTGAGAAGCTTTTGCCCAAGATTTTGCGTATACCAATGCAACAAATAAACAAATTTCTGTTATTGCATCAAGTTCTTTTTTAGTCATCTTAAATTGATTTTGGAGAAGAAAAAGCTTAAATGCATAAATTCCTTTTGCCATCCATCTTGCATGATGGTACGCTCCAGGTCTCTTCAAGGGAGTATTAGAAATGCTTTCTTCTCCAAAAAACAAGAGAACAAGTTGAAAAAATTCTTTATAATCATCTCTTGGCTGTTTAGAGTTGAGTGCCTCCTTCATGATTAAGACTGTTTGATTGTTTAAATCTTGAACTCTTTCAATTATTCTGCAGCTTTGGGAATCAACAGCAGTTGTGATTTGAGAATGATCCATAAAATCCCATTGAGTTTTGAATCTTTTGAAGATTGGAATATCAGGTTCAGAGGAATGGCCCATAGAAGTCCGGAAGACTTGAGATAGGACAATCTCATAAATATGGTGTCTGCAGGCTAAATATAAAAGCTCTTTTCCAAGTTCTTGTTCAATTTTAGTGCAAGCTCCAGCATGGATTCCGGTATTGGATGCTGTTGTGTCAAATGACAGCCCAATAATGTCTTCTTCATTTGACATCATCAAAAGGGCATTAGAGTGACCAATATCAAGAATTTCAGCCTTAATTTCATCTTTAAACATAGCTTCTTCAATACGGCATTTTTCCTCGGGCCTTTTTCTGTTTTTCATCAATTTATCATAACAGCTTATTAAAGAGTCAATCTTTCGGATGGCACTGTCTCTACGCATTGTGGGAATCCTGGCTTTCTCCCAGTAGGTCATCACTTCATCTAAGCAAAGATTAATGGATCTTCTTCGTCCCAATTTTTCCTCTTTTTGATGGAAGAAATATTTTTGCAAAACTTGCAGTTTTGTAGGTAAGCGGCAACAAAGTATATCTTTATATAAATGGCCAATGAGCCAAACTTTAGTTTTAGAACGAGTAGCCATTTTTAGTTTAAAAAATTAAATTTCTGAAATAGTAAAATAAACCAGCTAAATTAGGAGATAAAAAGGATAACTAAAAGGTTCAAGCCAATTAGGCAAAGCCTTTAATTTAGAGTTGACCAATTAAGGATAATATATTTTATCCAAAATTTTTGTTTTCCTTATTAATAATTTTCTCTGAAATAATGATATAAGATTGTTTTTGTACTCTATTAACACCAAAAATTTCTTAAATAAGAAGAAATTTTTTCATAAGTTGCAACTCAAGAGTTGAGTTGATCATTGATGTTCTAAGCGCGCCTATTCATTGGAAAATTTTTAAAGTCATTAAATCTCGGGACCCCTAAATATTCTCATATTTGACCAAAATTTTGCTGACATGTCTATCTGGTCCAAAGGAACAAGGGCATTAATATGGAACAAGGATTTCTTCAACTTTATAATTTACCCCCCATTTTGGTCCACACTAAATATATATATATATATATTTAACTGCAAACACGCAGTATAATTAACGTAAAGAACGACGCTTGTATAGGAGATATTCCGCGCAAGATGAGAGAGAGAGAACGAAACAAATGAAAAAATGAGGTAACCACCCGGGAATCGAACCCGGGATCTTCCGATTGCCGGTCAGATATGATAACCATTACACCATGAGCCTCACTCATTCAAATGCCGTAGTTCTTCTACATACGCGCAGAAACCAATGCCCCAAGGGGGCACCTTCCGCATGCCGTAACATTATATACATTTAACTGCAAACACGCAGTATAATGAACGTAAAGAACGACGCTTGTATAGGAGATATTCCGCGCAAGATGAGAGAGAGAGAACGAAACAAATGAAAAAATGAGGTAACCACCCGGGAATCGAACCCGGGATCTTCCGATTGCCGGTCAGATATGATAACCATTACACCATGGGCCTCACTCATTCAAATGCCGTAATTCTTCTACATACGGCATGCGGGAGGTGCCCCCTTGGGGCATTGGTTTCTGCGCGTATGTAGAAGAATTACGGCGTTTGAATGAGTGAGGCCCATGGTGTAATGGTTATCATATCTGACCGGCAATCGGAAGATCCCGGGTTCGATTCCCGGGTGGTTACCTCATTTTTTCATTTGTTTCGTTCTCTCTCTCTCATCTTGCGCGGAATATCTCCTATACAAGCGTCGTTCTTTACGTTCATTATACTGCGTGTTTGCAGTTAAATGTATATAATGTTACGGCATGCGGGAGGTGCCCCCTTGGGGCATTGGTTTCTGCGCGTATGTAGAAGAATTACGGCATTTGAATGAGTGAGGCCCATGGTGTAATGGTTATCATATCTGACCGGCAATCGGAAGATCCCGGGTTCGATTCCCGGGTGGTTACCTCATTTTTTCATTTGTTTCGTTCTCTCTCTCTCATCTTGCGCGGAATATCTCCTATACAAGCGTCGTTCTTTACATATATATATATATATATATATATATTGTTTATTGTGCTCTGCTATGCTGTTACCTTTAATTTAGGTTTCTCTTTCTTTTGAAGCTTCCCCGTTCCTTGAGTGCCTTCCAGTGTTTTTGAGGGGAAAATCTTACCCTTTGTCAGTAAGAGGGGAAACTCTCCCTGATGCCAAGTTCTGTTAATGGAAAATATTTTCCACGTTGGTTTAGAAGCGAGTTCTAAATAGAAATTTCGATACTCTGTTTGGAAATTATTTTCTTTTTATTCATATATATATATATATATATATACGTATATATAACCTTTGGTTAGCTTCCGCCCGAATTGTTCATTCTGACGAAGGTCAAGTTTTTCACTCCACCTTAGACCTACAGTTTAACGTGGAATCCGAACCACGCCCCATCAGCAGCCCAGTGTCTTAACCACTAGGCCACCTAGGGTACCCATATATCTACCAACCACTTTATTGTGTGGAAGGATGAACAGCTGGGTTTTGCTGCGCGCCGGCTGCCGTCGGGTCTCGAACCCGGGGCCGATGGATTCGTAGTCAGCGACGCTAACCACTACACTACCGAGGCGCATATATACAGTATATAGTAGGGAATACTGAATACCGATTTTTAGATTTATTTGAGTTATTAGGCGTCATCGTAAAGAATTGAAGCCTTTATTAGTTTGACAGCAAATAGAATTAATAGTAAATGTGAGCAAAAGCAGTATGTTTTAGCCACCAAAGATTTACCAGGTTCCCTTACTCATGAAAACATTGCAACTGCATTGATTGCTCTATTGCAAGAATGGTCGATAGAGAGCGATCTTGTGCGTGCAGTTGTGCACGACAATGGCCGTAATATTACTAAAGTTGTTCGCGTCCTCAAAATGACTTCAGTTGCTTGTGCGAATCGTACTTTGGCACTTGCAGTTAGTGAAGTCTTTCTTAGACAGGAATTTGTTTTAGCTATATGTGCAATTTCTTGCCGAATCTGTTGTCATTTCATTCACTTCAAGAATTCGTTGTAGGATATAGAATGTAGAATTCCATCGGGTGATAACGTCTCTTGTAAGTTTGTTTTCAGATAAATTATGTTGCTTCTGGAGTTCCTTAAGGTGACAGACTTAAGGAACTCCAGAAGTAACATAATTTACCCGAAAACAAACATAAGAGACGTTATCACCCGATGGAATTCTACATTCTTATATCCTACAATGAATTCTTCAACAAAAAACTGCAGTTGTTGTATACGCCTTGGACTATGACATACGGTCATACCAATCCTCAATAACCATCAGTAGACTCTAATTCAGCGTGCTGTAAAGCCTCTTAGCCCATGCGAAAATTAACGAATGACTTTTCCTCTGATTCTTCTTGTCTTTCCATGGTGTCTCCCGGTGTAACAGGTATCGTGGTAATTTTGCGTAACATAACTGATGATGGGTATTCATACTATGAAAATGATTTAATAGAAAATTTACAGAATCGCTTCAAACAGTGGAAGACAGACATCACTTGCATGATTGCTCAGGTTTTAGATCCTCGTTTGAAATTTGTTCGCATTACAGTGCTTGCTTGAGCTTGTAAAAAGTGAGATAATCACTGTCTCCATCATCTAATGCTAGTCATACACGTAATATAATTCATAGCGATGAGACAACTGCTTTTGTTTCACGAGAAGATCAAGAACCTTCGAAAAAGAAGCCGAAGGCTCTTCTTCTGGAGCTACTTCGATGAGGTTGCTACGTCTTCATAATTAGATGAGTCTCTACCTATCAAAAATAGCCAGCAAAGTTGTCAAAAAGAATTACATATCTATTCAAAGAAGCCACGAGTCAGTCGCGGCACGAACCCTCTTGATTGGTGGCGCATTAATGGCGAAATATTCCCGAAATTATTATTAGTTGCTCGCAAATATCTCACCACGCCACCCATAAACGTACGAAATGAACGGCTGTTCGGTTTTGCGAAAAATGTAATTGTCGACGCACGTAATTGTTTAGTTCCTGATACTGCTGAACGACTAGTTTTCTACACGATGATCTACTTGCTTTAAATTTCAGTCATTAGGTTTTGTTTTTGCTGTAATTACACTGGCCAACAAAATGAAACTTTTTTTCTCATCACAAACATGATCACACTTTTCTTAATGCATTTTTCGCGCTGATTCCTAATCTGGTTTTATTTTTTTATAGCACGTATAGTTATATAGATACACTGGTTTTGATATTTTTAAGTTTTTGATATTGCTATAAGAAAATTTATGGATGTATAGATCACACTTAGGAATGCTAAACAACAAATACATCATATACCTTATTCAATGTACTTATAAATAAAGAATATATACATTATTTTATTAAAAGCGCTGTGAGTGTGATTTCCTTTTGTAAATTTGGCCTGGATTGTCACGATACAGCATCCAACAATGGTCCGCCATCATGCTTTCATTCCAATATCCTTGGTAGCTTCTCCATCATCTGAATATCTTGATGGAAGCGCTCTCCTTGCTCGTCACTCACTGCACCAAGGTTTTCAGGAAAGGAATCTAAGTGGGAATGCAGGAAGTGAATTTTTAACGACATTCGACACTCCATTTCTTTGAAGGCATCAAGGAGGTTCTTGACTCCATCCTTATACGCAGGTGACTTGTTGCTTCCAAGAAAGTTTTCACATATCCATTTGAACGCCAGCCAAGCCTTCAATTCCAGCGGACTTAGGACTTTTTCAAATTCAGTGTCATTCAAAACCTCTCTTATTTGTGGCCCAACAAAAATTCCTTCCTTCAATTTTGCTGCAGTAACCTTCGGAAATTTCCTTGAAAGGTATTGGAACCCTTCAGAATTGACTTTACCCATTGCTTTAACAAAATTCTTCATTAAACCAAGTTTAATGTGAAGAGGTGGCAGATAGATCTTTTGGGGATCCACTAAAGGGACAGACTGGACATTGCTTATCCCTGGGACATATGTATACCTAAGTGGCCAGTCACTTTTGGTGTAATGTTCTATAGTGGCGCGACTGTCCCACAGGCAAAGGAAACAACAAAATTTTGTGAATCCTGACTGCATACCCATAAGCATTCCTATAACTTTTAGATCTCCACAAACATTCCATTGATGACTGTCGTATTTGATTGCCTTAAGTAGTATATCCATATTGTCATATGTCTCTTTTAGATGGACGGAATGGGCAATGGGGATGGATGGCATTATATTACCATTATGCAAAAGAACTGCTTTCAGGCTTCTCTGCGACGAATCAATAAAGAGGCGCCACTCAGATGCCACATACGTCTGAGATATGGCTGTAAATAGTCCATTGATGTCATGGCAATAACAGAGAGGACCGTCTACTGAAAAAATGCTGTTAATTCAAAATTCCGCTTTCGGTAGTAACTAATACGAACATTGTTCTCAAGTAAATTGTTCTCCTTTAGTCTTGAGGCGAGAAGCTCTGATTTCTCTTTAGACAGCGATAAGTCTCTAACAAGATCATTCAACTGTCCTTGGGTTAACTTTTTAGGCTCTAAATGTCTACCTTCAAAAGTGTACTCTGGTTCTGTAGATGGTCCGGAAACGCCAGTTGCACCTTCATCACTTTCCATGTCATCTATGATAGAATCTAGCCTATCACTTGGGGAATTGGAATGGGCAATGTTTCATCATGTTTTACTGGTCTACGTGCTGAATCCAAGTTTGGATATACAATCTGGTGTTTGTTCTTGGCAGAAAACCCCATTAAGTTCACACTACCAAAATAACAGTCTTCATGATGATCTCTCGGCTCCCTCCATATCATGGGTATGGCAAATGGCATTGAAGCTTTCTTTTTGTTAAGCCAATCACGTAATCCATTTGAACAGCCAGAACAGATTTGATGTGGCGCCCATGGTTTATCTTGGTCACCTAGATGGCAACCAAAGTATAGCTTGTATATTTTCTTAATGTCGGTTGTAATACTTCGTCGCTGTGTTTTAGTTGTCACTGGCCGCATACGAAACAGAACTTGTCGGGGTCATTCTTACATTGTCGAGGCATGTTGACTGACCTGAGCAAACTATAAATTCAAAAACAATGTACATCAACTTGACAAAACAAGTTCTTGGACTGGACTGATCTTTTGACACACAAAGCACGGCGTTGTTGCCTGAATCACAATGCTGCTAGACGTAAAAGCTCACACCTGAAATACATAAGATGTATAATTAAGATAATTTAAATAAATAAGATGAATAAACTAAAAAAACACAATAAAATAAACACAATCAAATGTTGAAATATTAGTATTTTGCCTATTTAAAATGGTTAAATCTGTGTAGTTATATATATGCCTTCATCTTGAAAACTATACGTGCTAGAAAAAATCTGAATGCAGTTTTGGAATCAGCGTGAAAAATGCTATCCAGCCATCACAAATTTTACTCTGATGAAAAATCTTTGTTGACCAGTGTTATTATTACTGCCTGTTCATTTTTTGTAAGGTGATTACTTATTAGTATCACTTTGCCAAGTTGGATTTGTTTTTTATTATTCTTTGAAATAAAAAAGTACATTTTAAGTTCCATTTTCTAAATCACTTTATTTACCCTAATTATCAAATATTCAATATGCGGTTAAAAACATATAGTGGCCTACGGATCACCGATTTGATGTGGCTAAGAAAGTAGGCTTACTATAATTACTGAATAAAATGATGAGAAATTAGAGTCACCAATTTGGGCCTAATGCCCAAATAAACAATATTTAATAAGGAGAGAGAAATTACCTTGTGTTGGGTTTAATTAGGAAAATAAATCAATTACTTGTTCACAGCGATTAACACTTCAATAAAGGTATTTATAATGATTAACAATTACAGTATATAACGGCATTTTATATTATGCTAAAGATGACTGAGTATTAGCAATAAGAAAATGGTTATACAGACTAATTGTTAAGTAATTACAATGATGATGAGCACTAATTTAGGTAGGCTAATGATATGCCGAGTGAACACAGAAATACGTAATGAAACCTATTGATAACAGAAATAATGCACGTACGGTTGGTACAGTAAATGGATTAGGTTGTTAAGAATGAAATGCATAAAAGATCACATAAACGATGAGATGGAAGATAAGTAAATTACACGAATGAACACAATAACAGGGTGACACAAAATTAGGGTATTGGTACAACACTTGAATTAGGCCTACTGCGGTAATGCAGCGAGAGTTAGCTCGGACGGCAATGGAAACACTAGTTAGTTTGAACGGTAATGGAAACATTTTTAGGGCCTACGTAATTAGGCAGAGCTTGCGGAAGCACGACGTAACAAAACACTGTAGGCCTGGTGAGGGCCGCAGGAGCTAACCGAAATGATGAGTAAATCTGGAGATTGAAAACCTACGTGAAGGGTTGACCGTATTTGGGCAGTAATGACCTTGGAGACTGTAGGCCTAGGTGAGGTTTGACCGTATTGCGTTTCGCCCGTGAAGATGACCTTGAAGACTGTAGGGGGGCCTGTTGAAATACTTGTTGAACGGGCACCGACCGAAGTGTGGTGAAGGTGGTGGAGAGCAAAGTGGAGTTGTAGCTTAATAAGAGGTTTACGGATCTGGGCCTCGAAGGGTGCTTCTGTAGTCAGGCTGGCCTTACCGGCGAGAGGATGAGTGTTGAGGGCCGGTAGAGATTGTTGTAAAGAAGCCAACGGAACGCCTACAGCAGAGATGTTCTTTCTTGCCGGATGGAATTGTAGAGTCGCTTCAAGTGTTGTTTCGTTCTTGTATAGTTGAAGTGTGACGTGGGACTGAGGCTGGCTGAGGTCGTGATGGCGCTATGTGAAGAGAGTAGATTCACGAGGAGAAAGTAACGAGCGGAGTGATATTGTAGAGAGCCTTACTTAATGATAGATTTCGTGTAGGTTCGACCGGAGCCCTGGAGGAACAGCAGGCCGCTCTTCGGCGAAGGCTGGAGAGCGCGTGGCTTGACGAGTGGTGCTACTGACGAAGGTGCTGAGAGTGAGACGTGACGACCAAGACGAGAAAATGGCAAGTGAGGAGTGAGAATGATTTGAGGAAGAAGCTGCATTTTATAGGCCTTGGTGACGTCCTCTGCTGGCCGTTTCGGGAAATACCACAAAGGCTATGTTTTCTGTGTGAGCCTGTTTCATGCCCACGTGTATAGCCTTTGTTTTGATTCCATGATGTTTGAGAATGGCAGGGAAAGGAATTTCTTTTTCTGACCTCTACAAACATGAAAAAAATATTCATTCGATTATCGAATATCCTAATTTTTTACTGAATACCGAATATTAGGTACATTTTTAATATATATATATATATATATATATATATATATATATATATATATATATATATATATATATATATATATATAATTACAGTTCATAAACTCTGTATATATGCTTGCAAACAGTAGAGCATTTATATGAGCGGGGTCCTCCATGCTACAAAAATTGCGAATTTCTTTTCTCATTATAGCACTTTGAAACGGTGTAATTTTACCTTTCATTAAAACTCCCTTCGAAATGTTCCACCTAATGCGTATAACTCTCCCTTATTCCTCCCCTTTCCCGTAAATACATTAGACTAAGGTCGCTGCAAAATTCAGCTGTCGACCACTCGAGCCCTCACTTATTCTCCCCTCACCTGTCTATCAAGAATTCCCCTCGCTAGATGGCACTCCGATCTTGTATGAGTACTAATCCCTCAGTTCATTACCCACGGCCCGAAAGGAATTCGACACTATGTCGGTTGCTGTTAGAAATGTCACGGGAGAATACGCTTCACTGACGTTTCGCATCCCGTCCAAAATTCCATTTGAATTGAAATTAAATTTTACTCCCGTTTTATATTGATCTTTTAATTGTAGCATCTTTTGTCGTCATCACCTAAAATATAAACCTTTCTAATACGCAAACAAATGTTTGTTTTCCTTCAACGTTCCCTCGTGAACAAAATTTTTTTTCTCTCTTATATGGAAATGGACAAAATTTTTCTCTCTATTATATGAAATGTGATCGAAACAAATTTTACACGGTAACATTAGCCTATTAATTATTGCCTATATTAAGTGAAAATTTTAAGAATGTTGCTTTATCCGTGAACATGCACTGCGTATCTTATTTCACTGATACTTTTTATCGAAACTTCCACGTACGTACGCGCGCGAGTACCGTGACGCGCAAAGATTTTCTCGCAAGATCCCCATAAATGATATTTATTATGGAAGTTTTTCCCCGCGGGTGTACAAAGTTGCCATATTATTTTCCTTAATTTATCTAAGGCTGCGTACATAAACGTATCCAGCAACTGACGAGTCCGAGGTCTATGTGATAAATGTTTAGCGTAATTTGACAAATTTTTATTCATTCAATGATCATCTGAATTATTCTTAAAATAAGCGATAAACACCCATTTTGAGTATAATATTTCTACACAATCGTTCTTTTATTAAATTTAATGGTTTTGAAGAAACATTTAGATAGGTGATGCTATCCTTTGTCCTACTTACGAGACTTAATTAAAATTTCAAGGCTCACAATTATACAGGGATGATTGCATTAAAAACTATATCGAAGTAATCAGGAAAATTTTAAAAGCATCGTAATAATCGTATATAGTAATAATAATAATTATATAGTATATAGTAGTAATATAGTATATAGCAGTAATAGAGTACATATGTATTTATATTCAACTTTTTATATTTATAATATAAACGCGTGAAACTTTAAAATAAATAAATACAACTTTTACTCACTTTTCCTATAAATGTACTTGGCAGGGAAATTATTAATTTTGATGGGGAAAAGGTGCGTTGATTTTTACCTCGCGCTTTCCTCTCATTTTTTGAGTTCCTGTTGTCCGCCATCTTGGTTTCGAGCAGCCAATCAGCGATCAAGAATTCTTCGAGCATCCGAGGGGAGAGTCGGAGAGATGGCATAGGCGGTGTTTCAAATTATAGTCTAGATTTTCTAGCGAATTATTTTACGAAAACATTTGTTATTTCTTATTCTATTTTGTATTTTAACGAAAAAGGGACATATTCTGAACTTTCAGTACACACCACACACACACACACATCCACTTATCAGAAATGCAACTGGCACGCATCAAGCAGGCTTTTGCTTGTATAAAATATGAAAACATTATAAATAATGTGTATTTAAATTTAAATGTTTACATATGGCATTCTGGCTGATGCGTTCCTACGATGATGGATTTTCGATGATGGATTCCTATATACTGTATATATATATAAAAAAACTATATATATATATATATATATACTTAATAATAATGAAATAATTTATTAAGATTTAGAGTATAAATATTGTAGTGGAATTTCCTTATAAAATTTTCGATCTCTGGGTTGATAATTATAGTTTGTGAATATTGAGAGATCAAATTGGATTTTTTTTTATTTTCTTTCATTGTCAATAAACTTCCTTTTATTATTCACAAATAATTAATCAACTTTTAAAAATAAATTCTCTTCACTGAATTGAAATATTTTATTGCCATCATGTGCCGCATTTACGTAAGCCCTATGATGTTATAAGCACAATTTCGTATCGTTATTTAGTATTTGAACATTATTATTATTATTATTACATGTTTGTTAGAGAGGAAAACTAAAACATTTTATAGGAGAATCGAAGGTTCGTTTTAATTCTTATGACATTTTGAAGGTTATCATTTATGTATTTTTCAGGAAAATGTTAAATCTGTTGTAAGGCAACTTTTCCTTTTAATTTTTTTCTGTGTGTAAAATTTTCTTGTGGAAATATATTGGATGAAGGCGAATTTACTTCAGTATATATATATATATATATATATATATATATATATATATATGAATAAACCACGAAGGAAAAAAGAAACACAAAGGGGTGCTCAAGCGCTTTCGTCTAATGACATCCTCAGGAACACTGGAGTGAAAGGACAGATCAAGGCAATATATAGGTTACAAAAATAAACATACATACATACATATTCATATATATATATATATATATATATATATATATACATATACATATATATAGTAAGCATAGAAAAAATTGTGGGAGGAGCAACATTTATATGTCACAAAAGAATAAAGAAATAAAAATAAATATAAATATAAATTGAGAAAAAATTAATTACCAAATAGTGCCTTAGTGATATATATGTCACAGCCTAAATAATCATAAAGAAATAAACAGGCAAATAAAAAAAACCACAAATATAATACATATATATATATATATTATATACATATATATATATATATAATATATATATATATAAAGACACTTTTAGCACTTTGGCCGACCTTCAATATAAATTCAAATGGCTTTTTATGGAACAGGTCACAAAAGAATAAAGAAATAAAAATAAATATAAATATTGTAAGTGGAGTCTACCAATTCAAACTCAAAAGGGAAGTTTTACAATCAATTTAATAGATGATGCCAAATTGATATATATGTCACAAAAAATAAAGAAATAAACAAAAAAAAAAAAAAAAATTAATTATTAAAAAAATAAAAAATAATAATAATAAATTGAAAGATAAATTTTAAGAGAGGCACACCAATTTATAAGGGAAAAATTACCACATATGCATATTATAGTCACAAACGAATAAAAAAGTACAAGTAAATATAAATTGGAAAACAAAATGATGCCTAGATGATATATAAAGAACAATAAAATATATATACAACATATATACGGTATATATACGAAATATAAACGCAATATATACAGAATATATATATATATATATATGCATAAGGGAAAAAAATTACCAAATTTGTTTTTATATTATTGTCTGAAAAACGGTAGGTCGCAAAAGAATAAAGAAATAAAAATAAATATAAATTGAAAAAATTACAAATAATACACGTACACATGTATACCCGCATAACCAAATATATATACATATACACACATATATACAAACACACACACACACACACACATATATATATATATATATATACAAGCTTGACCTTCACGAAATGAGAAATCATCCGCAGAACCTTTGTGAGGTTGTAAGGTAAGGTAAGGTACATACACATATATATATATATATATATATATATATATTTAACTGCATACATACATACATACATACATATACACACATACATACATACATATACACACATATACATACAAACATTTAACTGCAATGACCACACACATACTCACATACACATACATACATACACATACACGCATACAGCAAAAAATTGAAAAATAAAATTGTAAGGAAACAAAGACAAAAACAAATTTTTTACCAAAGATTTAACAACCTGCCCTTTTTGTTTAAATCCATTCTGAAGGAATTCAGAGCAACGGGATCGAGTTGAAACAGACCTTTACTCATGTTAAGGTTATTTGTAAGTTGAATTATAGCCGACTCAAGAATATTTCTATTAACAATGTTGCTAGAGTGAAACAAAACTGAAACATTATTCCAATCAATACAATGGGATAACTCTGACAAATGGACAAAAAGGGCACTGGACAACTGTCCCGTTCTAACGGAATATTGATGCTGTTTTACACGCGTTTGCAAATCCTTTCCCGTCTGACCTATGTAAAAGGAATCACATTGCTTACACCCAATTTTATAGATAATGCCTAAATTATTGGTAGGGCTATTTTTTACTATGATGTTTTTCACAATATTGTTATATGAAAAAACTACACTGATATCCAAAAGTTTAAGTACATTAGCAATGCCTAAGAAGCCCGGGAAAAATGGAAGTACTAAAATATTCTTTGACAAGGTGCGAGTGTTATTATTCACACGATAGAAGGTTCGTTTAGCCTTATTAAGACAAGATTCCATGAACGCAGATGGGTAACACAACTCACTTCCAATACCGTTGATATTTTCCAATTCGGCATCGATGTATTCCGGACTGGCGATCCTAAGAGCGCGGAGAAACATTGAGGAAAATATGGCCTTTTTAATAGGGGTGTCATGTCCAGAGTAAAAGTGTACGAGATAACTTTCCTAAACGTTTCCGCAATAGCCTTTCACAATTAAAAAAAGATAGTGAGCTCCATATTACTAAAGCAGACAAGGCTAACACCTTAGTCATTATGGACAAAGTGGATTACATTGGAAAGATGAATGAGCTGCTTCAGGACCCCGCCACATACGTGAAACTTAGGAAGAACCCACAGGATGATGTCATCAAATCATTCAATAGTGGCTTGAAACGCATTCTCAAAGATCATAAGGATTTAATTCCCCTTTTTTTGTCCACTTCACCTGCTCTGCCTTATCTTTATGGTCTTATTAAAACCCACAAACCGGGTAACCCTATGCGCCCTATTATTAGCTCGGTGGGCTCTATTACCTATAAACTCTCCAAATGGCTTGTTAATGTTTTGTCCCCCATTCTTGGAACTGTCTCTGATTCACACGTAAAAAATTCCATGGATCTCACTGAAAAATTGAATAATGTTCGCATTAATACCAACGATAGATTGATCAGTTTCGACGTTTGTTCATTGTTCACAAAAGTGCCGATTGATGATATGCTTGACTTTCTCGCCAGAGAATTACATAATTATGATTTACCATTACCTGCACACACTGTTTTGGAGCTTATTAAGCTTTGTATCAAGGATTGTAAATTCACTTTCAATGGCGAGCATTATCAACAAGTTTTTGGGATGGCCATGGGCAACCCTTTGTCGCCCCTTCTCTCCAATATTTATATGGAGTTTTTTGAAATTACTTACATTCCGAGAATCCTGGGGGTTGGCATCCCTTGGTTGCGGTACGTCGACGATATTTTGTGTATCTGGCCCATGAATCGTGACCTGGATGACTTCCTCCTTCAGTTAAATGACCAAGTCCCCTCCATTAAATTTACTTTAGAAGTGGAACAAGACAACTCAATCCCGTTTTTGGATGTGCGTGTTCATAGGGATAGCCCGGGTTTTAAGTTTAGTATCTATCGGAAAAAAAAAACAATTTGTCCTACGTACACTTTTACTCTGGACATGACACCCCTATTAAAAAGGCCATATTTTCCTCAATGTTTCTCCGCGCTCTTAGGATCGCCAGTCCGGAATACATCGATGCCGAATTGGAAAATATCAACGGTATTGGAAGTGAGTTGTGTTACCCATCTGCGTTCATGGAATCTTGTCTTAATAAGGCTAAACGAACCTTCTATCGTGTGACACTCGCACCTTGTCAAAGAATATTTTAGTACTTCCATTTTTCCCGGGCTTCTTAGGCATTGCTAATGTACTTAAACTTTTGGATATCAGTGTAGTTTTTTCATATAACAATATTGTGAAAAACATCATAGTAAAAAATAGCCCTACCAATAATTTAGGCATTATCTATAAAATTGGGTGTAAGCAATGTGATTCCTTTTACATAGGTCAGACGGGAAAGGATTTGCAAACGCGTGTAAAACAGCATCAATATTCCGTTAGAACGGGACAGTTGTCCAGTGCCCTTTTTGTCCATTTGTCAGAGTTATCCCATTGTATTGATTGGAATAATGTTTCAGTTTTGTTTCACTCTAGCAACATTGTTAATAGAAATATTCTTGAGTCGGCTATAATTCAACTTACAAATAACCTTAACATGAGTAAAGGTCTGTTTCAACTCGATCCCGTTGCTCTGAATTCCTTCAGAATGGATTTAAACAAAAAGGGCAGGTTGTTAAATCTTTGGTAAAAAATTTGTTTTTGTCTTTGTTTCCTTACAATTTTATTTTTCAATTTTTTGCTGTATGCGTGTATGTGTATGTATGTATGTGTATGTGAGTATGTGTGTGGTCATTGCAGTTAAATGTGTTTGTATGTATATGTGTGTATATGTATGTATGTATGTGTGTATATGTATGTATGTATGTATGTATGCAGTTAAATATATATATATATATATATAATATATATATATATATGTATATGTGTATGTACCTTACCTTACCTTACAACCTCACAAAGGTTCTGCGGATGATTTCTCATTTCGTGAAGGTCAAGCTTGTATATATATATATATATATATGTGTGTGTGTGTGTGTGTGTATATATGTGTGTATATGTATATATATATTTGGTTATGCGGGTATACATGTGTACGTGTATTATTTGTAATTTTTTCAATTTATATTTATTTTTATTTCTTTATTCTTTTGCGACCTACCGTTTTTTCAGACAATAATTATAAAAACAAATTTGGTAATTTTTTTCCCTTATGCATATATATATATATATATATATTCTGTATATATTGCGTTTATATTTCGTATATATACCGTATATATGTTGTATATATATTTTATTGTTCTTTATATATCATCTAGGCATCATTTTGTTTTCCAATTTATATTTACTTGTACTTTTTTATTCGTTTGTGACTATAATATGCATATGTGGTAATTTTTCCCTTATAAATTGGTGTGCCTCTCTTAAAATTTATCTTTCAATTTATTATTATTATTTTTTATTTTTTTAATAATTAATTTTTTTTTTTTTTTTTGGTTTATTTCTTTATTTTTTGTGACATATATATCAATTTGGCATCATCTATTAAATTGATTGTAAAACTTCCCTTTTGAGCTTGAATTGGTAGACTCCACTTACAATATTTATATTTATTTTTATTTCTTTATTCTTTTGTGACCTGTTCCATAAACAAGCCATTTGAATTTATATTGAAGGTCGGCCAAAGTGCTAAAAGTGTCTTTATATATATATATATATATATATATATATATATATATATATATATATATATGTATGTATATTTATGGTTTTTTTTATTTGCCTGTTTATTTCTTTATGATTATTTAGGCTGTGACATATATATCACTAAGGCACTATTTTGTAATTAATTTTTTCTCAATTTATATTTATATTTATTTTTATTTCTTTATTCTTCTGTGACCATATAAATGTTGGCTCCTCCCACAATTTTTTCTATGCTTACTATATATATGTATATATGTATATATATATATATATATATATATATATATATATATGTGAATATGTATGTATGTATGTTTATTTTTGTAACCTATATATTGCCTTGATCTGTCCTTTCACTCCAGTGTTCCTGAGGATGTCATTAGACGAAAGCGCTTGAGCACCCCTTTGTGTTTCTTTTTTCCTTCGTGGTTTTATTCATCATAAATACTTTTCACGTGTCACTTTCGTGAAATAATTTTTCATATATATATATATATATATATATATATATATATATAAGCACACCGGACAAAAAATTAGTCACCCCTAATAGCACCGCTAGTAGGAAGTTCAAGGTCACACAGAGGGCGCTGATGTAGCATTGGTAAGTGACAAGTAGCGGTGACGTAGCACACAGGATCAGATCTGTTTCGTGAGGTGTGAAGAACAAAGTGTTTGTTGGATATAGTCTGCAAAATGGGTCGTGAGGCAGACGTTACTCAGTGGTAAAAAGGAGCCATCGTGTTTGGCAGAGCCCACGGAAAAATGTCTGAAGTAGCCCAATTTGTTGGTGTGTCAACGCGTACTGTCCAGCGAGGTTTACAAAGGTGGTGTATTCGCAATCAACTGACAATCGACGGCGTAACTGTGGCCGTGGAAAACAATTCTCGACAATAGGGGCCGCCGCCATGTTTCTCGTCTAGTAACTGCAAATCGTTTTCAAACCAGAGAACAATTGCTCCAAGAAACCAATGAGGTTCTCCAGCGACCAATTTCCGAACGGACATTGCGACGAGAACTGCATGCGATGGACATCTGGAGCAGGGTACCACGGAAGAGGCCGCTGTTAACAGCAAGTCACAAATTGGCACGTTATAAATGGGTTCAGAGGCACAAAACTGGACTGCGGCAGATTGGAAACGTGTAATTTGGTCCGATGAGTCCCGTTTTTGTTTGTTCTCCAATGATGGGAGGCGACGAGTACATCGCAGGTCCAATGAAGCCCTTAATCCTGAATGCGTCGAAGGTGTTGTTCAGGCTGGAAACAGAAAGTGAAGCGCAGGAATAGACACCCACGGACTCTGGCGGAACTTCGGGACCGGCTGATGAACGAGTGGCAGCAAATCGATGTTCAGTACATGCACAACCTCGTAGAGTCTCTGCCTCGCCGGATTCGTGCGGTTATCAAGGCCAGAGGCGCCGTCACACGTTATTAGGTACATTCTGAGGGGGGTGACTAATTTTTTGTCCGGTGTGCTTATATATATATATATATAATGTTTCAGACCAACAAAGACCCTAGGATCCACTCATGGCTAGTCTACCTGTGTTCGTAATTGTGTATTGTGCATGTCCTCCGTGGTGGTGGAGAGGACCTACAGTTTTACGTGGGTTCCGAACCACAAAGCCTTAATTTTTTTACCTTAAACTATACCAAATCTATCAACATATGCGTCTAATCGATTTTTAAACATGTTTATAGACGTGCTACTAATTACTTCTTCCGGCAAACTATTCCACCTATTTACTATTCCATGCGTAAAAAAAATTTTGGCAACTGCTCTCACGAACCTTTTACTTGTCAACTTACACCCGTTATTTCTAGTCCTATTATGTTGAGATATTTCGAAAAAAGCTATCTCTATCTACGTTATCGAACCCATTCATAATTTTGAAAACCTGGATTAGATCACCCCTTAGCCTCCTAGTCTCGAGTGTAGTAAATTTTAACTCCTTAAGCCTATCCTCGTACGACTTCGACCTAAGCGACGGAATCATCTTAGTTGCTCGTCTTTGAACTCTCAATTTTGTCTATATCTTTTCGCATATGCGGATTCCAAAATTGGATCGCGTACTCCAAATGAGGTCTAACTGATGATTTATAAAGAGGAACAATAATATCGCGCGATTTGTACTCAAAATTCCGAGCTATAAAACCTAGCACTTTGTTCGCTTTATTGACCTCTGCTGTACTTTGTTTCGCTACTTTTAAATCACCAGTGACTATAACTCCTAAATCTTTTTCCTGCTCTACGCTTGTTAACTCCTTCCCTGACATACTATACGCAAAATTACCGTTACGCGAACCTATATGTAAAATTTTGCACTTATCGACGTTAAATCTCATTTGCCATGTGACTGACCAATCAACGATTTTATTCAGATCTTCCTGGATTTTACCTCTATCTTCGTCATTAATCGCCCTACCACCCAACTTCGTGTCATCCGCAAACTTTGAAACTGTACTGACTAGGCCGACATCTAAATCGTTAATATGTATAAGAAAAAGCAAGGGGCCCAATACAGAACCCTGAGGAATGCCGCTCGCTACATTAGCCCAAGACGACTCCACTCCATCAACGACCACCCTCTGTTTCCTACCTCGCAACCACTCTTCTGACCAATTTATTACTACACCCCCGATTCCATGGGCCTTAATCTTTTCAATGAGTCTTTTGTGCGGTACGGTGTCAAGCGCTTTTTGAAAATCTAAATACACTACATCAACCGCCCGATGACTATCGTAAACTACTGTATATAACCGCAACAAGAAGTTTGAAATCGTTCAATTTAAGTTCTGCTAGAGTCGAATCTATCGGTTCTGGAATTGTGTGCTTTACTTCTATATCGTTCGCAATATTATCTTTGATATAGAACATAACACCGCCTCCTCGCCTACCTATTCTGTTTTTAACAAAAAGTCTGTAACCTCTAATTTCAGTGCTAAGCCACGATTCATTTATCGCAATTAAAGAAAAAAATTCGTTTATTTTATTTCGTAGGCTACGAGCATTTAAGGATAGAACCTTCAGATTGTTTGTAATTGCGACACCTTCGCGAGCGCAGGGGAAATTTGAGGAAATTACCCCGGGCCCGTTCGAGTTACGGCAGCCTGAAAAGAAGAGACAGTATTTAGAAATAGTCTTCCTAAACGCGCAGCTCCAACGTCATTAAGATGAAGTCCATCTCCGAGGAACAAATCCTTCCTGCCGTAGAAACTGTTCCAAAAATTCGCAAAATGCACTCCTTCCTGTTGGCAAAGAGAGTTTAGGTTATTGTTGATATACGTCGCCTTGCTGTAGAAATCGTTACGATGGATAATTCGAGGAAGTATACCTGTTAAAACAATCTTATTAGTTTTTTCTCTAGCAGCTCTTCTGATCTAGAATTTAAAACGTTATTAGTACCGACATGAATAACATACGTTGTGTCCTCAGAGGTACCATCTGTAAAATGGTCAACACTATTAGTTATATCCTCCACCCTTGCACCAGGGTAGCAGTAACGGCGCCTACGACGAGGGTTTCTCCCACAGAATTCCTCGAGCTGCCCTCGAACAATGGAATCGCCAACGAGTCGTATTTCTGTTTCATCAGCATCTTCGAAACCTAAAACAGAAAACTTATTGTTTGTTATTACTGGTAGACAAGTTTTAGGTTTTCTCAATGGGGCTCCATTACGCACTTGAACGAAGGGTTGGGAACTAGGGGAAGAGAGAGGGCTATTAGTACTACTTATATTATTAGTAGGAACTGAGGCAGGAGGGGTCGTAACTGGAGTCTCAAGGGATCCTAATTTTGCCGTCAGGAGCATCACCCTTTCTTGAAGCCTCACTCTGGCCTCCCTCTCACGTTTTAACTCGTTCCTCAGCACTTCCATGCTTGAGCACCACCTGCATACTAACTGTTCATTATTATTAGCCAAAGTAAACGCGTAAGCAGCAAATTTCCATTCACAGCGACTGCAAGTACTTGACGGGGGTACCATGCTATTAATTAATTAAAAAAACAAACAAAAAACGAGCGTTTGAAAATTAATAAATTACAACATAGGTCTACCGCGTGCGTATTGTACCGTCACCTGCGCAAGCCCGCAAAAATGTTCTTGAAACGCAGAAACAGGTTCTTGTAACAAATTTATACGAAATGGATATATACTTAATTAAGCTACCAACGAGGGATCTGTAAAAGAAAAATTATTAATAAAACTTATCTGCCCACTATTCGACCGACTTTTTTCTTTTCTTTTTACCTTTTTCCCACGGTGGGTGACCACACACTACTTGATGAGCCTGTAGCAAGGCAAAATGAACCTTATGAAACCTCGTTTTCTAATAGATTCGAAAAACAAACGAGGCAAGTCACGTGCACTAGCCTTCGTTTAATCAAATAATATAGTAATGAATAAAGTCAATAAATGAAATATATTCGTTAATGAATGATTAGTAACGACGTAATTTAGTTAAGAATGCACCAAATACTATTTTTTTTAAAGACACCAACGAAAACCACTTATTCAATTGGTAACACTGGACACTCGATAAAACACGTCTGTTCACAAGGAAAGACTGCTCACTTCTGATCACTTCTGAAGGAAATTCGCCTTCATCCAATATATTTCCACGAGAAAATTTTACACACAAAAAACTAAAAGTAAAAAGTTGCCTTATGACAGATTTAACATTATATATATATTGAAATTAGCATCCAGAGGTCCGAAAACGTATCCCAGAGAGGCGGAAGGAATATTTAAAGGCTTAAACATAAATTCAAAGAAAATAGATTGGGAAAGTGTAAATAAAGATTTAAAGGAAGTAAATTGGGAATTACTACTTCACGAGAAGACTCCAGAACAAATAATAGGTATAATGGAGTCTGAAAACAAACCTATATTACTGAAGCATGTTCCAGAGAGACAAAAGGGAAAACGTAGCATGCTCTAGAGAAAAATCAGGACACTATTTAGACAACGGAAGCAAACCGTAAAACATTTCCACAGATGCAAGACTGATGCAAGGAGACTCAAACTAGAAAGGGAACTATGCGAAATAAAAATAGACCTAAAGCAAACATTCATACATAAGGCGAACGAGGAGGAAAATAAGGTAGCAGAAAACATAAAAAATAACCCAAAATACTTTACACTTTTGCGAAAAGGAAAATGCAGTGCAAAGAAAGTATTAGTCCGTTGATAGACGGGGAGGCCAAACACACAAATGATCCCCAAAAAATGAGCGAACTACTTAAGGAACAATTTAACTCTGTGTTTAGCACCCCGAAGTTCGAAATGAAAGTAGGAAAATCAGATGAATCTTTGAACATTGATACAAATCAGCCAAGGACAAATTCTGGTACAAACCTATTAATGGACTTAGAGTTCTCGGAAGGAGATATAATTAAGGCTCTATCACAGATGCGAGATAATTCGGCACCAGAGCCAGACACATGGAGTGCCACATTTCTGAAGAAATGTAAAGAGAGTATTGCTAAACCGCTATACTTACTATGGAGGAAATCACTCGATAGGACAAATTCCACTGCCATTAAAGAACGCGAACATTGCCCCTTTATTCAAAGGTGGTAACAGAGTAATGCCCAAGAATTATCGGCCGGTAGCTCTCACCTCACACCTTATAAAGTGCTTTGAACGTATAATTAGAAACGAAACTACCTACTACATACAAGAAAAGAACTTATACAACCCAAATCAACATGGTTTCAGGGCTGAAAGATAATGCCTATCACAGCTATTAGACCACCAGGAGAAAATATTGGAAACACTGTGTCGAGGACAAAACATGTCAGTAATCTTTACTGACTTTGCTGAAGCCTTCGATAAATGTGACCATGGAATTATAGCACAAAAACTTAAGAATACAGGAATTACTGGAAAGATGGGAAGATGGATATTTAATTTCTTGACGCAAAGAACACAAAGAGTGGTGATAAATGGAGTCAAATCGGAAGTTTCGGAAGTAGAGAGCTCTGTCCCACAAGGGACAATACTAGCTCCCTTGCTGTTCATAATAATGATTGCAGATATTGATGCAGATATCAATGACAGTATTGTATCATGTTTCGCAGAGGACACAAAGATATGCAAGGAAATATTGAACGAAGGTGACAGAAAGATTACAAAACGACATTGAAGCATTATTCCAGTGGGCAGAAGACAACAATATGAAGTTCAACGAAGAAAAATTTCAACTTCTAAGATATGGTAATAACAGAGAGCTACAGAAAAAAGGGTACAAAACTATGCAAGCCAAACAGATAACACCAAATCCACAAGTCAGGGATCTTGGAGTAATAATGTCGTCGGATGCAGAATTCAGAGAGCACTATAACATCAAAATTACAACGGCTAGAAAAATAATGGGAATCATCTGGAGGAGCTTCCGCAGGAGAAAAGCAAACATCATGCTCAAATTATGGGAGAGTCTAGTCCTACCAATAATTGAGTATTGCTTAGTACTCACAAGCCCATAGAAAACGAGACATTGCGAACATTGAAGCTATACAAAGGATTTTACATCTAAGATAGAGGAAACGGAAGGTGACGACTACTGGTCTCGACTACAATCACTGAAACTCTACTCTCTCGAAAGAAGGCGCGAGCGGTACACAATAATATACATATGGAAAATACTTGAGGTCTCTGTCCCTAACCTTAGAAATGAAATAGAAACAAACTGGAATGAGAGAAGAGGCAGATTTTGTACGGTCCCAGCTGCGGTGGGACAAGGGGCCATGAAAACGAGGATGGAAAATACCCTCAGAATACGAGGTCCAAAGCTTTTCAATGTCCTACCAAAAGAAGTGAGGAATCTTCAGCACACCGACCTGAATAATTTCAAGAACCAGCTGTACAAATTCCTGTGTAAAGTCCCTGACCAGCCATGCGTGGCTGGCTACGAGGGTAGGAGGAGATCAGATAGCAATTCCCTCCTTCACCAAATCCCGCAAATGAGGCGGAATGCTGCAGAGGGGTCGACCGTAGGTCGATCCTGAACCGTCGTTCGAACTCACCTAAAGTATGCAAGTATATATATATATATATATATATATATATATATATATATATATAGGGTGTTCCATAAGTCCGGTCTCATAGGGAAATTAATTTTAAATTAAATTTACATAAGTAATAGATTAGAACGAAAACAAATGTTCAAATTGATCTCTTGTTTAGGACCTTATTTTTGCAGGTAGAATAACACGCAATGGCTAATACGAAAGTGAGTTACACTCCTCAGGAAAAGGTGTGGTGCGGCATTCATAGAAATCTCGTTTTGGGACCAGTATTTCTGAAAGGAGGACTTAATGCCGAACGATATCTCCAGTTGTTGCGTGATGTGTTAGAACCGCATTCGGACGAAATGCCACTCGCAGTGCGACATTGGTTTTACCTTCAGCAGGATGGAGCACCACCTCATTTTGACTATGAGGCGCGACGTTGGTTGGATGAAGTTCTCCCTGCGCGATGGATTGGATGCGGGGGACCAATCGAATGGCCACCAAGATCTCCGGACCTCACACCCCTAGATTTTTTACTCTGAGGTCACTTTAAGTCTGTCGCGTTCATTGACTGTCCACGTACTATTGACGACTTTAAAAAAAATATCCGCGCTGTTGTGCACAAATCATACCAGAGACTTTGGCACGTGTGCCTTTAAGTTTGGAACATCGTATCAACATGTTCGATCAACGAGAACGACATCAATTTGAACATTTCTTTTCCTTCTACTCTATTACTTTTGTAAATTTAACTTAAAATTAATTTTCCTATATGACCGGACTAATGGGACACCCTGTATATATTTGTCACCCTGTCAAGGGTTCCGCGAGTCGATCTCTCTTCCCGCGTAGGTCAGGTATTATTGTTAAGGAGTTTATTCACTTTTCCAGGAGATTTGATAACAGGCAAAATAATAATAATAATAATAATAATAATAATAATAATAATAATAGGCGCCCTAACGGTAATGCCTGAAATTTGTACTGTGTATAATAATAATCAGATTAATAAGTTTTCTATGAGTCATGGCGGATAACTTGTTGAAAATAGTCTCATCTAACTTAAGGTCAGTGAGGAATTCAATCGAAGATGTTCATAAAATCTGTGACAGTGCGGATTTGATACTCCCGCAAGAGCTAAAATTCCTCTCTACCATCCATGATGACTTTATGTACAATGTACGTGCGTCATCAGCAGTAGACTCGTCAGATGAATTAATGTACGGTAGGGCTTTTGGTGGTTTTGCTTTCTTAATAAGGAAAAATTTGTCAAAACATATACAATTTTTAACGAGCGATAATGTAAGGTTGTTAGGCATTGAATTATAAGTAAACAATGATCGCGTATTAATTGTAAACTGCTATTTACCATACAACAACGGCAGTAATCTAGATGAATACATTGATTTACTGTATAAAATTAAGTCATTATCAGATAACCCCAAATATTCTCGCTGTATAATAATGGGGGACTTTAACGCTTGTGTGAACTCAGAATTCTTTGTAGAATTGGGTAACATGTGCGAGTCGGCCAAATTAAGTATAAGTGATGTAGATGTATTAGGTGGTAATTTTACATACGTTAGTGATATGAGTGGTACCACGAAGTGGATTGATCATTGTCTCACTAGTAATAATCTAAAGCAGTGGTTCCCAAACTTTACTAACTGTCGAAACCCTCACAGACTTGTTTTTATTTCGCGGAACCCCAACTCCATATATATATATATATATATATATATATATATATATATAATATATATATATATTATATATATATATATATATATATATTAAACACAGACCGTGCATGGAACAAGGAACTCTTCTGGGAAAATTAAATCCACTATAGTCCGAATAAGTAATGGTAAATGACAAATACCATAGTTTTTCTTTTTCAGATGCTAGCCCGACGTGGGCAACGGGTCTCTCGCAAAGAGATCCCATAAATATAGCTTCCCTCACCAGCTATCTGCAAAGCAGACAGGATCCAGCTTTGGGACATGGACCTAGGGTTTAAAGCAAGCCTAGTCCCTACATTCAGAACCTCTATATAAGTAAAAGACTCGTTGCATTCACGTCGGATTGAATAAACAAAGAAAAAGGGGTAACTATTGTATTTTAGCCAAAAAAAACAAAACTTAAACCCCAACCGGGACATTGAGCGTCCACTTTTCAAGGCACGTAACACGTCCGTTTAATATACACAAACTCAGAATGGTCCCCTGAGAAATTTATATGTTAAACACAGAC
>JAJOZX010013103.1:35000-94331 GCA_023014485.1 Bathynomus jamesi
AAAATTGTAAGAGGAGCATACAAATTTATAAGGGAAAAATTACCAAAGTTTTAGCACTCTGCCCTTCTTGTCTAAATCCGTTCTGAACGAATTCAAAACAACGGGATCGAGTTGAAAAAGACCTTTGCTCATGTTAAAGTTATTTGTAAGTTGGATAATAGCAGACAAGAATATTTCTATTAACAATGTTGCTAGAGTGAAACAAAACTGAAGTATTATTACAATCAATACAATGGGATAACTCTGACAAATGGACAAAAAGGGCACTGGACGACTGTCCCGTTCTAACGGAATATTGATGCTGTTTTACACGCGTGTGCAAATCCTTTCCCGTCTGACCAATGTAAAAGGAATCACATTGTTTACAACCAATTTTATAGATAATACCTGAATTATTGGTAGGGCTATTTTTTACTATGATATTTTTCACAATATTGTTATATGAAAATACTACATTAATATCCAAAAGTTTTAAGTACATTAGCAATGCCTAAAAAGCCCGGGAAAAATGGAAGTACTAAAATATTCTTTGACAAAGTGCGACTGTTATTATTCACACGATAGAAGGTTCGTTTTGCCTTGTTAAGACAAGACTCCATAAACGCAGGTGGGTAGCACAGATCACTTCCAATACCGTTGAGTTTTTCCAATTCGGCATCGATGTATTCCGGACTGGCGATCCTAAGAGCGCGGAGAAACATTGAAGAAAATATGGCCTTCTTAATGGGGGCGTCATGTCCAGAGTAAAAGTGTACGTAAACTTTTGGATATTAATGTAGTATTTTCATATAACAATATTATGAAAAATATCATAGTAAAAAATAGCCCTACCAATAATTCAGGCATTATCTATAAAATTGGTTGTAAACAATGTGATTCATTTTACATTGGTCAGACGGGAAAGGATTTGCACACGCTTGTAAAACAGCATCAATATTCCGTTAGAACGGGACAGTCGTCCAGTGCCCTTTTTGTTCACTTGTCAGAGTTATCCCATTGTATTGATTGGAATAATGCTTCAGTTTTATTTCACTCTAGCAACATTGTTAATAGAAATATTCTTGAGTCTGCTATTATCCAACTTACAAATAACTTTAACATGAGCAAAGGTCTTTTTCAACTCGATCCCGTTGTTTTGAATTCGTTCAGAACGGATTTAGACAAGAAGGGCAGAGTTGCTAAAACTTTGGTAATTTTCCCTTATAAATTTGTATGCTCCTCTTCCAATTTTTATTTTTCAATTTATTTTTATTTTTTTATTTTTTTGACCTATATATCACTCAGGCATTATCTATAAAATTGGTTGTAAACAATCCATTTGATCTTGTGTTGAATTCGGGCAAAGTGCTAAAATTGGTAGTTTTCCTTACAAATTTGTATGCTCCTCCCACAATTTTTTATTTCAATATTTATTATATATATATTTTTTTTTGTAACTTATATATAGTCTTGAACTCTTTATTTACTTCAGTGTTCCTGAGATGTTATTAGACGAAAGCGCTTGAGCACCACTGTGTTTCCTTTCCTTCGTGGTTTTATTCATCATAAATACTTTTCACTTGTTACGTTCGTGAAATAATTTTCATATAATGAACACCACGCGTTCCTTCGGCCTGCTGTTCCCTCTCTTGTCTCCGTTTGTGTCCGTGTTTTCTTCTACATTAATGAAGGGGCATGCAATTCGTATCCGACGAAAGTTTCTTAATAATTGTCTAGAGGAGCAGGTCTTTCCCAAGTCCCTCCTTCCGATTCGCCTCAGACAAATTGACGACCATCCGTTCAACAACTTCAGCAAATTAATTTTAAAGAAACATATTGAAGTCACCAGACAAAATGAGTGGTCTGCCTTCAAAAATTTACGCATTGCCAAACGTAATTTTGTGACAGTTATTCCCCAACCATGGATTCAACCTTTGTTTGATGAAATTTACAACGAGTTGCGTCGGAGAACTTCTTCACTTCGTAACATTTTGGATCGCAAAATTAAAAGTCTCATTCGAAATAGTCAGTGGAGTAAAAAAGCAAACTCAAAATGTGTTTTGAACCTTTCTTCGAAAAACATTAGTGACGATGCAAAAAGTGCCTTTGGATTTGGTATGTCCTTTTTTATTGTTAAAAAACCTTCTGCTTTACAAATTTGTTAAAGTCTTGCTTGTTTTGAAAAACAGTGTAATCTTCCTCAATCTCTGGTTAACATAGTTAAAGGCCTTGTCTATAGTGCTGCGAATAGTACTTACGAAGATAACTTTCCTAAACGTTTTCGCAATAGCCTCTCACAATTAAAAAAAGATGGTGAGCTCCATATTACTAAAACAGACAAGGCTAACACCATAGTTATTATGAACAATGTGGACTACATTAGAAAGATGAACGAGCTGCTCCAGGACCCCGCTACATACAGAAAACTTAGGAAGAACCCGCAGGATGACGTCAACAAATCATTCAATAGCACTGGTCTACAGCCAAAATGCTTCGGAAATAAAAGTAGTCAATCTTTACTAATTTTGGGTCACTTACGAAAATGATGCCTAAAATTGCCAATTGGCTCTATTTATAAAGATATCAGGCAAACCTGCACCCTACTAACTGGACTGCATCTGTCGCGTAATATGTAGACGCCTGTGACACATCGACGCATTGACTCTAATGCGCATGCGCATAGTTATATTTTTTTATTTTAATAAATTAATGTAAATATATACATATATATACAATAAAATGTAATTTTAAATTTATCTATTACATTATGTATTTGTAAATTATTTATTGAAAAATAGATTGGATCATTTTAACATATTGCTTCCCATAATGTTTTTGATATTAATATAAATGGAATACTAACCTAACTTAACCTTACCTAATTTAAAAATATTAAAATGCAATGTAATTACATTAATTTATTAAAATAAAAAAAAATATAACTACGCGCATGCGCAGTAGAGTCAAGGCGTCGATGTGTCAGGCGTCTACATATTACGCCACAGTATCAGTTCATTCGCGGAAGTCATACAGTGCACCCTTGTCAAACTCTTTTTAGTGTTTGCTTTCGAAACTGAATTTTTTTCAGCCTAATTGAACAAAGATGCCTCGTAATTGCGTGAACAGTGTAGACAACTTCTGTTATGTTTGTGGAGAATTGACTTTTGCATCACAAAAGCGTGCTATAACCGCCGTGATTAGGAAAGCCTATCACCTTTATTTTGGCTGTAAGATTGGAGATCAGGACAAGAGCTGGGCCCCACACATATGCTGCAATACTTGTGCAACAAACCTCCAGTGGTTGAATCGGAAAAGGAAATCTATGCCTTTTGCAGTGCCAATGGTGTGGAGGGAACCAACAGATCATGTCAGCAATTGTTACTTCTGCATGGTGCCTCCAGTCAAGAAAGGTATTTGCAAGAAGAAAAAGTGGATTTTACAATATCCGAATATACCCTCTGCTATACGCCCGGTACCTCACGGCGAAGGACTACCCGTTCCTGAGCCCCCACACTCATTCTCCCTGGAGTCAGAGGACGAGGAGAATGAAGGAACCTGCGAAACTTGTGAGCCTTCAACTTCACAAGACCCTGAATTTGTTTATAACTTGACATCTTCTAAACCGCACATGATAACTCAGAATGAATTAAACGACCTTATCAGAGATTTAGAACTGCCAAAGAGTAAGGCAGAGCTGTTGGGCTCCAGATTGCAGCAGTGGAATCTCCTCGCTGAAAATGTTAGTGTGTGTGTAAGTTTCGTGACCGTCAAAAAGATTTTGTCCCATTCTTCATCATGGAAGGTGACCTTGTAGCTTGCAACGACATCGATGGTCTGATGGCAGCTCTCAACATTATTCACAATCCTGATGAGTGGAGACTGTTCATTGATTCATCGAAATTGAGTCTAAAAGCTATTTTGTTGCATGTTGGCAACGTATTGCCATCAATTCCAGTTGGTCATGCAGTCCACATGAAGGAAACATATGACAACATGAAGCAACTTTTGAACTGCATAAACAATGACAAACATCAGTGGCAGGTTTGTGGTGACTTGAAAGTTGTTGCTATCGTGCTTGGACTGCAGCCGGGCTACACTAAGTATTGCTGTTTTCTGTGTGAATGGGATAGTCGGGCTAGGACTTCTCATTACATCAAGAAGGATTGGCCACTCCGACACTCATTGGAACCTGGAACAAAAAATGTTTAGTATTTTCCACTTGTAGAATCGAGCAAGATTTTGTTACCACCCTTACACATCAAAATGGGCGTCATGAAAAATTTTGTTAAGGCTATGGATAAAATGGGGGCAGCTTTTAAGTACCTCGGTAGTAAATTCCCAAAGCTCAGTGAAGCAAAAATCAAGGAGGGTGTATTTGTTGGTCCACAGATCCGCGAGCTTCTTAGAGATGAGGAGTTCGACCATATCCTAGGTGCTGAGGAGAAGACAGCGTGGAATGCTTTCCGGTTAGTAGCAACCAATTTTCTCGGAAATACCAAAGCTAACAATTACAGCGAGCTGGTGGAAAACCTGCTGTTGTCCTATCAAAAAATGGGCTGCAATATGTCTTTAAAGATACATTTCCTCCATTCGCACCTGGAATTTTTTCCGGCCAACTGCGGAGCAGTCAGCGATGAACATGGGGAACGTTTCCACCAGGATATCTCAGCGATGGAGAAACGCTACCAGGGGAAATGGAGTCCATCATTGTTAGCAGACTACTGCTGGACAATAACAAGAGATGCTCCAGAAGTTGAATACAAGAGACAAGCAAAGAAGCGACGGGTTGAATCAATATAAGTGACTGCATTATACAGGTATGTTACTAATATATGGTATACATATACGCAAAATGTGTAACTTACATTTTCTTGGAAACTGTAGCCAATCAACTGTTTTTATGGTCATATTCATTTTCAGCACCCCAAAATCCATAATAGGAAACACATTTTATCTCCGAAGCACAAACTTTTTCAAAATTTGTAGACCAGTGTAGTTGCTTGAAACGCATTCTCAAAGATCATAAGGACTTAATTCCGCTTTTCATGTCCACTTCACCTTCTCTTCCCTACCTTTACGGTCTTATTAAAACCAACAAACCTGGCAACCTTATGCGCCCTATTATTAGCTCGGTGGGCTCTATTACCTATAAACTCTCCAAATGGCTTGTCAAAGTCTTGTTCCCCATTCTTGGAACTATCTCTGATTCACATGTAAAAAATTTCATGGATCTTATTGAAAAATTGAATAATGTACGCACTGAAACCAACGATAGATTGATTAGTTTTGACGTTTGTTCATTGTTTACAAAAGTGCTGATTGACGATATGCTTGACTTTCTCTCCCGAGAATTACATAAGTACGACCTGCCACTACCTGCACACATCGTTTTGGAACTTATTAAGCTTTGCATCAAAGACTGTAAATTCACTTTCAATAGCGAGTATTATCAACAGGTTTTCGGGATGGCCATGGGCAACCCCTTGTCGCCCCTCCTCTCCAATATTTATATGGAGTTTTTCGAAATTACTTACATTCCGAGAATCCTGGGGATTGGCATCCTATGGTTGCGGTAAGTCGACGATATTTTGTGTATCTGACCCATGAATCGTGACCTGGATGACTTCCTCCTTCAGTTAAATGATCAAGTCCCCTCCATTAAGTTTACTTTAGAAGTGGAACAAGACAACTCAATCCCGTTTTTGGATGTGCGTGTACATAGGGAAAGCCCAGATTTTAAGTTTAGTATCTATCGGGAAAAAAACAACAATTTGTCCTACGTACACTTTTACTCTGGACATGACACTCCCATTAAGAAGGCCATATTTTCTTCACTGTTTCTCCGCGCTCTTAGGATCGCCAGTCCGGAATACATGGATGCCGAATTGGAAAAACTCAACGGTATTGGAAGTGATCTGTGCTACCCACCTGCGTTTATGGAATCTTGTCTTAACAAGGCAAAACGAACCTTCTATCGTGTGAATAATAACCCTCGCACTTTGTCAAAGAATATTTTAGTATTTCCATTTTTCCCGGGCTTTTTGGACATTGCTAATGTACTTAAACTTTTGGATATTAATGTAGTATTTTCATACAACAATATTGTGAAAAATATCATAGTAAAAAATAGCCCTACCAATAATTCAGGCATTATCTATAAAATTGGTTGTAAACAATGTGATTCCTTTTACATAGGTCAGACGGGAAAGTTATCCCATTGTATTGATTGGAATAATGCTTCAGTTTTGTCTCACTCTAGCAACATTGTTAAAAGAAATATTCTTGAGTCTGCTATTATCCAACTTACAAATAACTTTAACATGAGCAAAGGTCTTTTTCAATTCGATCCTGTTGTTTTGAATTCGTTTAGAACGGATTTAGACAAGAAGGGCAGGGTGCTAAAACTTTGGTAATTTTCCCTTATAAATTTGTATGCTCCTCTTACAATTTTTATTTTTCAATTTATTTTTATTTTTTTTGTGACCTATATATATATCATTCAGGCATTATCTATAAAATTGGTTGTAAACAATCCACTTGATTTTGTGTTGAATTCGGGCAAAGTGCTAAAATTGGTAGTTTTTCCTTACAAATTTGTATGCTCCTCCCACAATTATTTTATTATTATTATATATTATATATATATATATATATATATATATATATATATATATATTTTGCAACCTATATATAGTCTTGAACTCTTTATTTACTTCAGTGTTCCTGAGGATATCATTAGACGAAAGCGCTTGAGCACCACTCTGTGTTTCCTTTCCTTCGTGGTTTTATTCATCATAATATTTTTCACGTGTTACTTTCGTGAAATAATTTTCATATATATATATATATATATATATATATGAAACATCGAGAACCCATTATGAATCAGTCTTCAGTACCTTAAAAAGTGAGAAAGCGATACCAGACATAAATGAATTCTTTGAAGAGAACTTACAAGGTGATTGTACAACAGAGTTTGATTTTACCCCAGAAGATGTAGCTCGAACAATAGGACAAATGAAATCACATTCAGCTGCATCTCCGGACAAATGGAACGCATTATTGATTAAAAACTGTAAAAATGAAATAGGTGTACCCTTAAACTGACTATGAAGAAGATCCCTAGACAATGGAGAAATACCGCGCATCTTGAAAAGACAAACATTGTCCCTATATATAAAGGAGGGGATAGATCTCGAGCAAAAAAGTATAGACCATTGTCATTGACGTCCCACCTCACTAAAGTATTTGCAAGAATAGTTACAGAGAAAATCTATGACTTCTTGGAGAGAATGGAAAGATTCAACGAAAATCAGCACGGATTCCGATCAGGAAGATCATGCCTATCACAACTTATACAGCACTATAACAATATCCTAGATGCACTGGAATGCAATGACAACTACGATGTCATATACACGGATTTTGATAAGGCTTTCGACGTATGTGATCATGGTGTAATAGCACATAAAATGAAACATATGGGGATAACAAGCAAAGTGGGAGAATGGATCTACAACTTCCTCAGAGAATGTCTACAGGTCGTCAAAATTCAAGGTATATCATCATCAGAATCGGAAGTACCCAGCTCAGTACCACAAGGAACAGTATTGGCCCACTCCTTTTCATTATTATGCTAACGGACATAGACACTGAAGTACACAGCAACATTATAGTAACATCCTTTGCAGACGATACAAAGATCAGCAGAAAAATCAGCGATACAAAAGAGGATGAGGCCTTGCAAAGGGACACGAACAAAATATACAAATTATCAGGAGACAACATGACATTTAACACTAGAAATTTCAGCTCTTAAGATATAGTAGAAATGGGGAACTTAAACAGACAACATATTATGCTCCAGATAGACAGGAAATTTAGAGAAGCACGAAAGCGATCGATTTGGGAGTTATAATGACCGATGGTGCGAAATTCGAGACACAAAATCAGAGAGCGGTAAACAAAGCAAAGAGTCGCGGGACAGGTACTAAGAACGTTCAAAAGAAGGGACAGGACAGTAATGATTCCCCTGCTGAAAACACTGATCATACCAAAACTTGAATACTGCTCAGTCTTGACGTCCCCATATAAAAAGGAAGAAACTCAGAGACATTTGACAGCTAAGATTGATGGCCGCAAAGAATTCAACTACTGGAAAGACTACGTAAATTAAATCTGTACTCCCTGGAAAGAAGAAGAGAGAGGTACACCATAATCTACATATGGAAAATGATCGAAAAACTGATACCAAACCTCAAACTAAACCCAATTACCATCCAAACAACGCTGGAAAATAGGAAAGGCAGAATGTGTAGTGTTCCCAAATTAAATGCCCGACAAGGGACCTCATCAACACTAAAGGGAAATAGCTTGGTTATCAGGGGGCCAAGATTTTTTAACCAGCTTCCAAAGGACCTCAGGAACGTTACAGGGATCAAAGTTGAAGTCTTCAAAAGGAGACTAGGTGCCTGGCTCAGGACGGTACCAGATGAGCCGGGTGTACCTGGCTATATGCGGTGGAGAGCACAAGATAGCAACTCGCTCCTCCACCAAGCTGGACCTAGAGGCGGGGCCACCAGCTTGACCTTCGTGTGAAGAGAGACCAATGCACGGAACTGCAACGAGATTAAAGAGGTGTATATATATATATATATATATATATGTGTGTGTGTGTGTGTGTGTGTGAAGAAAGTCGGAACAAGAGAATGAAAAAATTAAAGGCTTTTTGTGGGAAATTTCACTTTTCAATGAGAGAAACAGTAATAATAATGTTGAAAAGAAGGGAAAAAGGAACCGCTAAAATAAGATAAAATTTCCTTTCTAAAACTAAAACAAATTCTGTCATTTGAAAATTCTCTTCTCTCTCTCTCTCTCTCTCTCTCTCTCTCTCTCTCTCTCTCTCTCTCAAATTCGCTGATGACACCAAGCTTGGGGCCAATGTTGGGACGCCCGAAGCGATCGAGCAACTGCCGAAGCGATCGAGCAAATGCCGTTTAACTTGGGTGAATGCGAGGTCATGCACATTGGCTACGGCAATCCCATGTCGGACTACTCCATGTTGGGGAGTAATATCGAGGCCACTGATTTGGAAAAGCACTTGGGTTGTGCTAATTAGCAGCGACCTTAAGTTTACGAAACAGTGCGTAGAGGTGGAAAAGAAAGCCCAGAAGCTGTTGGGTTATATCGAGGCAATTTCGACTTCGGAACAAGGAGATTGTGCTCTCTCTGTACAATTCCCTGGTTCGGCCGCACCTGGAGTATGCTGTTCAGTTCTGGTCGCCCACCCTCAGGAAAGATATTGACAAGCTGGAGCGAGTGCAGGCGAGGTCCACAAAGTTAATCCCTTCCGTTAGGCATATGGGCAGCCATGGGCAGTAATGTATTTGAAAATACTTAAATAGGTATTTAAATACATGTATTTATAAATACTTTTTGGAGAGTATATTTAATTACGTATTTAAATACTTTCGAAAAGTATTTAGTATTTGTAAATACCTGTTTCTAAATACGTTTTTAAAATACTTTTTTGTGAACTGTTCAATTTTGCGAGGATGTACAGTACTAACGACTCAGTATTTAACTGGTACCACAGAACACAGTAAAACATTTTTCGAGGTGCTTGTGCTTCCAGAAAGTGCCAGGCTCAGCAGGCTAGAACTTTCTGGAAGCACCTTGAAGAATGGAACTTCCAGCCTGCTCTAGTGGCGATTGTCACAGACTCACAGCTGCAGTGCGGCAGCCGGCAGTCTATCCTGAGGCATCGTCATATGTGGTTGTGTAAAGTTCAGCCCTAACTGTGTAATTAGCCTTAGCCTATTGATCATATTAGACGAGGACAACATTTGTAACATGGCTGCAGTGATTTTATCTGCTTTTCGAAAAGTATCTAAATTGTATTTGAAATGTATTTAAATACATTTTAGGAGTAATGTATTTAGTACTTAAATACTTCCTGAAAACCTGAATTTTATTTAGTATTTAATTACTTTTATTTTCAAGTAATGTATTTATTATTTAAATACATTTAAAGTATTTACTGCCCATGTCTGCATATGGGCTACAATCGACGCTTACGCGCCCTGAATTTGTGCTGGAAACTCGGAGGCTGTGCGGTCAACTCATCGAGGTTTTCAAGTTCTTACACGAGTTCAACGATGTCGATTTTAGAAGCATGTTTAGTTTAAATGATAACTCAACTCGCAACAGTGGTTGAAAGTTGGATTTGAAACGGTTTAGCACTAGTGTGTGTGAAAATTACGTTACCTATAAGATCTGTGACACGTGGAACAGGCTACCTTCAGAAGTTGTGAACAGTTCCTCTGTGGATCAGTTCAAGAAAAGGTTAGAACGAATCTTGCACACTATTTGAGGGTGTAGGAATTTTTCCGTGGCACCCGTTGCCATTGGTACCTCCTTGGTATGGGCCGCAAGGCCTTTTGAAGTACTTGTCCTTGTAACTCTCTCTCTCTCCCTCAAACACACACACACACACACACACACTGTATAAATAGAGTATATACACAGGGTGATTAAAAAATTCTGTCTTTGGTATATATTGTATATTTATTTATGAGGCGGGACTTTTGAATCCCCCTGTATAATTTAATGTACAATTGAAAACACTAAGCCAAAATTTAGGCCGTTCAACGAGTGCATGAAGAAGTTGGTAGGAAATGTATTTTTTGTCTAAGACTTATGAATTCAAAGTTACCTTTCTCCATTTTAAATGAAAACAAAATAAGGTTTTCGTGTGAAAGAAGATATTTGTATCGCATGTCAGTCTGCCACTTTATATATGCAATGTTCCGCCTCTCTCGAAACAGGAAAATATAAAAAATTATTTATATATATATATATATATATATATATATATACTGTATATATAAAATTTTTGTTGATAATTTTAAAAATGAAATTGAGATTATAAGTATTTAAAACTGTTGTATTAAGTAAGATTCGAAACATTTTCCAATAATTTTATATTAAAATTTGCACTTACTTACTTTTGTTTACTTTTGTTGAGTTTGAACGACGGTTCAGGATCGACCTGCAGAGGGGTATCCCGCCTCATTTGCGGGACTTGGTGAAGGAGGGAATTGCTCTCTGATCTCCTCCTGCCCTCGTAGCCAGCCACGCATGGCTGGTCGGGGACTTTGCACAAGAATCTGTCCAGCTGGTTCTTGAAGTAATTCAGGTCGGTGTGCTGGAGATTCCTCACTTCTTTTGGAAGGACATTGAAAAGCTTTGGGCCCCGTATTCTGAGGGTATTTTCCATCCTCGTTTTCATGGCCCCTTGTCCCACCGCAGCTGGGACCGTACAAAATCTGCCTCTTCTCTCATTCCAGTTTGTTTCTATTTCATTTCTGAGGTTAGGGACAGAGCCCTCAAGTATTTTCCATGTGTATATTATTGTGTACCGCGCGCGCCTTCTTTCAAGAGAGTAGAGTTTTAGGGATTGTAGTCGAGACCAGTAGTCTTCACCTTCCGTTTCCTCTATCTTAGACGTAAAAGTCCTTTGTATAGCTTCAATGCTCGCAATGTCTCTTTTTCTGTGTGTGCTTGTGAGTACTGAGCAATACTCAATTATTGGTAGGACTAGACTCTTCCATAATTTAAGCATGATGTTTGCTTTTCTGCTGCGGAAGCTCCTCCAGATGATTCCCATTATTTTTCTAGCCGTTGCGATTTTGATTTTATAGTGCTCTCTGAATTCTGCATCCGACGACATTATTACTCCAAGATCCCTGACTTGTGGATTTGGTGTTATCTCTTTGGCTTGCGGATTTTGTACCCTTTTTTCTGTAGCTCTTTCTTATTACCATATCTTAGAAGTTGGAATTTTTCTTCGTTGAACTTCATATTGTTGTCTTCTGCCCACTGGAATAATGTTTCAATGTCGTTTTGTAATTTTCTTATGTCATCTTCGTTCAATATTTCCTTACATATCTTTGTGCCATCCGCGAAGCAGGATACAATACTGTCCTTAATATCTGCATCAATATCTGCAATCATTATTATGAACAACAAAAGGGAGCTAATACTGTCCCTTGTAATTAATTAATTTATTGGGGTTGTTTAACCGCCTTCGCAACATCTAAGGTCGTATGATGGAGGGGACCTACAGCTTTACGTGGGATCCGAACGGGGCCGTTTCGATCGGATGTACACAATGTAACTCAGTATATATAGGCCAAACCGGTAAAACGTTAGATATTAGGGTAAAACAGCATAAATATGCTTGTAGAACAGCTAATAATTCCAATGCTTTATTTAACCATATGTATAGCTGTAACCATAGCATCAAGTGGGATAGTTCTAAAGCGCTTGTTAAAAACAGAGATATAATAGAAAGAAATATTCTAGAATGTGCATTTATTCATTTTAAAAACAATTTCAATAACAGTGCGGGGACGTATAAAATTGACGATATCATGTTAAAATTTCTTTTGCCTCTCATTAATCCTTGTTAAGTATGTGCTAATCGTTTTGTTTTTCCTGTACGTTGTATATATTTATGGGCATCTCGCCTTTTATCTTCATTCCCTGACGAGGTGTAGCTTTGAATACACGAAAGGCCTTGGAATCGTTTTGGGTTTTTTTCCTTGTGGGTTTGCAGCATTCATTCATTTCACGTGTTTTATTGTGAAATTCATCCCATATATATATATATATATATATATATATACATTATACATATATAAGGCAGATGTTTTGATCGGTCCTATTCAAAGGAGTGACATAACGAAGGAGTGACATAACAAAGGAGTGACAAATCGGAGATAAAATTCAAAGGAGTGACACGAAAATACCAACAAAGAAGAAGAAAGAACAAATCCAGAGGGAAGAGAGGCTTGCAACTGTTAGGTTAGGTTAGGTTTCTAGTTTTTGAAATAAAATCTTAATTTTAACAATTCTAACAAATTTTGTTTTTTTAAATAAAATTTTAATAATTATACTCCTTTGAATTTTATCTCCGATTTGTCACTCCTTTGTTATGTCACTCCTTCGTTACGGTATTTATGTCACTCCTTTGAAATGTCACTCCTTCGATACAGACCCGTTTTGATACATATCTGGCAAATGATCAGCTAATGGGGTTGGGGGGGGGGGGGGCACCCAAAAAATCTTGTCTAGGGCCCCAAAAATGCCAGAAACGGCCCTGGATCCGAACCATGGGTCGCTACATAATCTGGGCGCGGAGGACGGTCTCCCATCTACCCCAGACCCAATGTCGTAACCGCGCTTAAAATTTGTAAAGAACGTTTCCGGTACCCATCGGATCAACACGATCAGTACATTAACGTTCCAAAAACTAATTTAACCTAATCTAACCTATACTAACCCAACCTAACTTAATATAACTCACAATATACTCGTCAATAAAATGTCAAGTCGATCGGATGTCGTAATCCGCTTATAAATAGCGTTCTGTACAGTCGACTCAAGAAGTCCTACTTCAGCCAAAATAAATTAAAACTGCAAAGCAAATTTTGCCATAAATTACGTCTAAGAATACAAAGTTTACAGACTAACGTTGGCACAGTATTTACTCCAGGTTAGTTCAGAAATGAAATAAAAGTATAACATTTATCCTCGTGTAGAACAGAATAGACATTCTCTCTCTCTCTCTCTCTCTCTCTCTCTCTCTCTCGTAATAGAATAAAGATATAGGAAGGTTAAAGAAAATTGAAAAGAAAGAAATGGTGTTTATTACGTTGTCAGCTTGCGTTCACTTCTTTCTTTTTAGTTAGATTAACTTTGCTTAGATTTTGCTTAGATTTGCTTAACCCATTAGTGCTGAGAGGTCTTTCCCGAGATTGAATAAAATCGTCTGGCGTAAGCCAGAACAAAATCAGTAAAGTGACGCTCGGCACTAATGGGTTAAAGGGATACAAAATGATGAAGTGAAACGGTATAATACGCCATACGGGGTAGGGGGGGGGTGTTCACGAAAGAATCGTACAAATTTAGTTTATTTCAAATGGAATTTGTACAGTTCTTTTGTGGACACCCTGTACTTATTAATAATCTATTTATCTGTTATTTAAAAGTCGTGAAAATAATAAAAGATTAGTTTTGCTGTTGCGCGCTTTCGTTCGCCATTTCCCGTCCTTCATCAAACTAAAATTTATCTTTACTTAACTAAAACTAATTTATTTCAATCATTTTTTCTACTCCTTTTGTTCGCTCTTATTCATTCTTTCATGTAACTTTAGTAGCAAAACTGTCGAGTGATCGTCACTGGGTTTCCCACGTCGTTGTTTGCCGGACTACTAACTACTACTACTACTACTAACTATTACTATATTTAGAGATTGCGCGATGTCACTCGAGGTCACACGCCCTAAGTACTCGAGACTGACGGAGGGATCGGCGCTCGACTCCGAGACGATTTTCGTGTACGAGTTGAATCGCGTCGATGCGCCGATAAGGGAGTTGCATTCGGAAGTGCCTCGTGTTCCCGCGGACCTAAATCCCAAATCCGTCTTCAAAGGGTTCGAATCCAGACCCAGTCCTTTCTTGTTTATTGAGCGTGAAATGAAACCGGGCAACCAGCTCCGAAAGCCAAGATTAAGGATAAAAAGGCGGCAATCTGAGCTAATGTTTTTATGCGTTCGTTTGAATTTAAAATGAACTTGGATTTCGGGCCAAATTTTGCATACGGACAAATGGTTCTAAAAGAGGGGTTCAGGGTCCAAATTGGGCCGAAATTTAGAGCGTGTGAATGCATAAATTGAGAGACTTTGCCATTTGTTCCTTTTCCAAAAATTAAACCTAAAAAAGCCCAACTAATTTTCATGGTCTCCCTTTAACGAATTGCGCACGCGCATCTCGTCAGGGTATGTGAGGACTTTGAATATACAGAGAAAGTGGTACGATTCACAGTTTCATTAAATCACGTATCATGGCTGCATATCACAATACTTTATCTACCTAATTTTCTCTGCAATACAAATAAAGAAACAAAAACGTATATTTTTCTGCAATACAAACATTATATAAATTATATATATATATATACCTATATATATTATATTTTTTTAAATTGGGGTTGTTTAACCTCCTTCGCAATATCTAAGGTCATATGACGGAGGGGACCTACAGCTTTACGTGGGATCCGAACTACGGGTCGCTACATAATCTGGGCGCGGAGGACGGTCCCATCCAACTATTACCCAGACCCAATGTCGCTTAACTTCGCATATATATATATATATATATATATATATATATATATATATATATATATATATATATATAGTGAAATGAAATGAAATGAAAAGGTTATTGGCAGACTATAGTCCATATGACAAATATTATTAATACAATGACAGTTCATATACTAAGGATAGAAATATATACAATTGATTAGAAATAATACTGCACTGTCGAAGTTAAGTGGAGCTACAGATAGACGTTTTCGTACCAAGAAGTCCATAGCTTAGAGGATAAATGGCAGGACTCATGGATAGCTTGGATGATCGGGTTGGTTGATTTTTTAATTCTTTGCATTAGACTGTATTGAGCGCGTCTTGTTACCTCCGGGAAGCTCGGGACATTGCGGGTAGCAAACATTTGCGAAGCTCAGCATCTCGGGGGTAATTTATGTAAGAGTCTAAAAGACCTGTTGTACAGCAAATTTAGGGTTCTGCCAGAACCTTTTTCATAATTCACCCAGAGTTGCTGTCCGTATATATTACTGCAGAAAGTACGAAAGAGTGTCTTTAGCTTCACTTGTACAGAATCGAAAGTTCCTTATGGTCATATTCGCTTTAGTACACAGGCTTCGAGATTGTTTTCTTATATCCGAGTCATCACTCAAGGAGCTGGTAATAGTTTGACCCAAATACTTAAACTCTTGTACTTCCTCAATTACTTCACCATTCATTTTAAACCTTATATCAGCTGGCTGATTACAGCTTTTAGGATGAAATTGCATAACCTTAGTTTTTGTAACATTAAAAAGAATATCATGTTTCTGCGAATACACTTCGCAGACGTTTAGTAGCCGATCCAGACCTTTAACAGAGGGACTTATTCACACCATATCATCGGCATAAACTGAGTTATTTATCCTTGTGTTATCTATACAACATCCCACTGTTGCCTCATTAAGTGAAGCAATTAATCCGTCAATATACACATTAAACAGCAATGGGGAGAGCAAGGAGCCTTGTCTCACCCCGCAAGAGGAGCCAAAACACTCGGATAGTACATTGCCCCACCTAACAGTGAAAGATTGTTGGGAATGCCAAAATTTCAATAAATTTAATATGTACATGGGAACCTTCCTGTCTTCTAGTTTTGCAAATAAAATATTGTGGTTCACCCTATCATATGCCTTACTTATATCAAGGAAACAGCTATAAATAGTTGAATTACTGTCAATGTATTTAGATATTGTTTCTTTAAGTACATAGATACACAGGTCAGTTGAGTGGGACCTTTTAAAGCCAAACTGATTAGGAGATGTCCATAGGAAATCATTTAATCGGAGTAACAAGAGTTTTTCTAGTAGTTTCGAGAAGCAGGAAGCGACAGCAATAGGCCTGTAATTATTGCTGGACAGAATGTCTCCGTACTTATTTTTGATCAGGGGCAAGATATATACCCTCATGAACTCTGCAGGGATATAGCTATGAGCATTATAGGGTGGCCCACTTTTCAATTTTTTTTGAAAAGTATAGGTGATCGTGGTTTTTCCCATTATTTGGCACTATACTAGCACATTGGTACTATTTTTACAAATTGATCAATATTTAGGGGTCTCGCATCGACCTTGAAATTACTAGTTTTTTAAAAAAAATGCTTACTTTTTAACTTTTTACTGAATCAAGATAAATCATTAAGTAGGGATGTTTTCTGAATCCTCTTGATGAGAGAAGTCGTTTGGTGTGCCTGCCAATGTCATACGACTAACGGTTTAAATGTTGTGCCTGTATACAGGTAATACCAATGTGCTAGTATAGTGCCAAATAATGGGAAAAACCACGATCACCTATACTTTTCAAAAAAATGAGTCACCATACCCAGGCGGAATGTATAATGTATATAGGTAATTAGAAAATGCACTATGCCTGTGCCAGGTACCTAACCTATTTCTTTTTTTGCAGATCATAACATTTTGAAATTCTGTCTGAGTTCCTCATCCTTTGTCATGGACAAATCGATGGCAACCATAACTGGAAGAACTCTTGAAGCTACAAATAGAGAGTCATCAAAAGGAAAGGCGAAAATAACATCGCTACCTTCTCTAAGATCGGCCTCGGAAATTTTTTTAGTTGGCCAACCGTCGTCCTCCATCAGTGGTAGCAAATTGCCAACAACACGGCAGGTTTTGCAATACTTCTTCAGTGTTATCCAGTACACTGCTAACAGGAAAGACGCATTCAAAGAAACCGTAAACAACGTCTTAAAGTTTTGGAACATGGCCCGCATTAAAACAATCACAAAGCTCAACTGCGAACGGAAGCTAGAGGCATTGTGGAAAGAGTGGCACTTACTCCAAAGCAGAAAACGAGAAACTGTATTTGATTCGGAGCGGTTGAAAATATGCCAGTTTCCCTTAAAAAAGAGAGAAATTAATTTATTTAAATTAAAATATTAAACTTTAATTTTATTTTTCATAATACAAATATTAAACAAAGAATCTGCTTTTGAATTAAAATGTTTAACATGATTTTTTTTCTTGTGATGTTCGCAGTTTGTTAATGTATAAAAATAGAATTACTAGGTAATATGATATTAGAATATGATAATATGTTTTGAGGTTGTTTACACTCGTTGTTTCTATTAAACTTTTTTCAGATATTTTAATTTTTAATATAAGTTGAAAATCAAGTGTCAAACTCTGTCATTGTCTGTATTTGTTTGTTGGTTTTGTCTGTTTTTTAGCTTGTTTCATTTTGTCCGTCTCATGAAAGACCAAGGTGGAATTTTTTTTTTTTTCCTAGTGAAGGAAGGCGAGGATGATTTTTTTAATATTTTTTTTAAAGGAGGGTGAAGACGAATAATTTCTTTTTTTTCTTTTTTCCAAGGAGAAAGGCGAGGATTTCTTTTTTTTTTTTTTTGAAGGAAGGTGAAGACGAGACCTTTTTTTCCCCAAGGAGGACAGGGGGCCCCACAGGGGCTCCTCAAGGGGCAACTGCCCTTCATTAAGGACGGTAATATTCCCATAAATGGGTTGAAACTTAAGTAAGGGGGCCCCCTCATAACGAAGGCGAAGGCCTTCAGGGGCTCCTACAGGGGCAGGATTTCAGAGCACCCCAACTTCCTCTCCCATTTTGCCATCATACTACTCTCATCTATGTCAGTTAGCATGATTATGAAGAGTAGTGGAGCTAATACTGTTCCTTGTGGTACTGAGCTGAGGACCTCTGATTCTGATGAAGATACTCCTTGTACTGTAACGACTTGCCGACGCTCACCAAGGAAATTATATATCCATTTCCCTACTTTTCCTGTTATTCTCATATATTTAAGTTTATGTATTATGATTCCATGGTCACACTTGTCGAACGCTTTAGCAAAGTCTGTGTATAGTACATCATAGTTTTCATTACTTTCAAGTGCATCAATAATGTTGTAGTGTTCCATTAGTTGTGATAGGCATGATCTGCCTGACCGAAACCCGTGTTGGTTATCATTGAATTTTTTCTGAGTTTCCAAAAAGTCATATATTTTCTGTCTAACTATTCTTTCAAATATTTTAGTGAGATGAGATGTAAGCGACACTGGCCTTAGGAACAACCCGCAGGATGACGTCATCAAATCATTCAATAGTGCAGTGGTACTTATTGTGCGGCTCGTGATGGCCTAAGTGGCGGCATACACACACACACACACACACACACACACTATATATATATATATATATAATTTTAAATAAATTAAACAGCATATAGTATATATATATATATACACACACATCTCATCAGCTGTTCTTTTGTGATGACGATCCTATATAAATTGAATATATACAAATCTCTCTCTCTCTCTCTCTCTCTCTCATTCCATGCATCGGGAACCGCCACTTAGGTCATCACGAGCCGCGCAATGAGTACCACTGCACTATTGAATAATTTGATGACGTCATCCTGCGGGTTGTTCCTAAGCTTTCTGTATGTGGCGAGGTCCTGGAGAAACTCGTTCATTTTTTTAATGTATTCCACTTTGTCTATAATAACTATGGTGTTAGCCTTGTCTGCTTTATTAATATGGAGCTCTCCATCTTTTATTAATTGTAAGAGGCTATTGCGAAAACGTTTAGGAAAGTTATCTTCGTAAGTACTATTCGCAGCACTATAGACAAGGCCTTTAACTATATTAACCAAAGACTGAGGAAGATTACAGTTTTTCAAAACAAGCAATCCTATAACAAATTTGTAAAGCAGAGGGTTTCTTAACAATAAAAAAGGACATACCAAATCGAAGGGCGTTTTTTGCATCGTCACTAATGTTTTTCGAAGAAAGGTACTGCGAATAGTACTTACGAAGAAAACTTTTCCTAAACGTTTTCGCAATAGCCTCTCACAAATAAAAAAGGATGGTGAGCACTGGCCCCACTCCTGTTCATTATCATGCTAACAGACATAGACAGCGGAGTAAACAGCAACCGTAGTAACATCCTTTGCAGACGATACAAAGATCACCAGAAAAATCAGCGACATGAATGAAGTGGAGGCCTTGCAGAGGGACACGAACAAAATATACAAATGGTCAGAAGACAACAACATGACATTTAACACCGAGAAATTTCAGCTCTTGAGATGTGGTAGGAAAGAGGAACTTAAACAGACTGCATATTATGCTCCAGATAGACAGGAAATTCAGAGAAGCACGAAAGCGATCGATCTTGGGTAATAATGACCGATGATGCGAAATTCGAGACACAAAATCAGATAGCGATAAATAAAACAAAAAGAGTCTCGGGACAGGTACTAAGAACGTTCAAAAGAAGGGACAAGACAGTAATGATTCCGCTGCTAAAAACACTGATTATACCAAAACTTGAATACTGCTCAGTTTTGACGTCCCCATATAAAAAGGAAGAAACTAATAGACTAGAAGAAACTCAGAGACATTTCACAGCAAAGATTGATGGCTGCAAAGAGCTCAACTACTAGGAAAGACGATGTAAACTAAATCTGTACTCCCTAGAAAGAAGAGGGGTACACCATAATCTACATATGGAAAATGATCGAAAAACTGGAATCAAACCTCAAACTAAACCCAATTACCATTCAAACAACACTAGAAAATAGGAAAGGCAGAATGTGTAGTGTTCCCAAATTAAAGGCCCGAAGGGACCTCTTCAACACTGAAGGACAATAGCTTGGTTGTCAGGGGACCAAGACTTTTTAACCATCTTCCAAAGCACCTCAGAAACGTTACAGGGATCAAAGTTGAACTCTTCAATAGAAGACTAGATGCCTGGCTCAGAACGGTACCAGATGAACCGGGTGTACCTGGCTATGTACGGTGGAGAGCGCAAGAAAACAACTCGCTCCTCCACCAAGCCAGACCTAGAGGCGGGGCCACCAGCTTGACTTTCGTGTGAAGAGAGACCAACGCACGGAACAACAGCGAGGTTAACGAGGTATATTTGCAGCTTACGCTTACCCTATGGACTCCCCATTTATATATATATATATATATATATGATGACTTTCACAATTAAAGACGAAATAAATGCTGCACATCCAAAGGAAAACTGACGAGATGTACTGTTGAATATACAAAAGGCCTTGGAATCGGTTTTCATTTTCCTTGTGGGTGTGCATTATTAGTATATATATATAGAAATAATAATAATAATAATAATAATGAGAGAGAGAGAGAGAGAGAGATTTGATAAATTTTGTAAAAGTTCAGCTTAAATAAGCTTAAAAGTTTGGTTAAGAGTCTTCATATAATTTAGATTTATTTCGTTAAAAACCTTTACATTATTGAAACAAAACATTTAAGTTTTATGGTTTTAGAATTAACTTTAATTCATATAATGTGGTTATATTTTGAAATCAACCTGTTTACCTTCCCTTTTTTGTAAATGATTTGTGGAATTTCTTTTCGCTTCCTCAAAACGTGCGCGGGATTTACGAGCTCGGATGATTATGAGAAGGAAAAAGGTATTGAGAAACGTATCCTTCATAAATTATAAACATTCCCCGACTCTAAAAAATATCAGAAAACCCACTGTGCCCATTAAGAAGTGACGTAACCCCGCCCCACTGCCCTTTTTAGCATTTCTTGGCCCGCGCGTTATTAGTTTCTTCCCTCCCGAAATTCAGTCGCGCATTCCCATGGGTTCCTCACACCCGAACGTTTCAGAGCCTCTCGAAAGCTCCTGGAATCCTCTCGGAATCCTCGTGGATTAGAGTTTGTCCGTAGGAAGGCTCCCGGAATGAATGGGGAGCAGCGTTTATGGGCAATCCGTCTGAAAAAATGATTATTTTATTCATTTCCCCGTATTTATTTGTGGCCTCCCTCGAATCGTGTGGAAAGTATCATGAGCGAGAGGCGCTCGCGTGGGATGCCCACAAAGTAATAACAGTAATGTAAATACGCGCTTCAATTTTTTGAATCTCATTTGTTCGTCTCATACACGAATGATTAACACGATGTATCAGTTACGGAGTTTTAGAGTTTTTAAAATGCCGATGCATCTCGGTATGAAAGCAGATTGCATTATTGATGGTCAGATTCCTCTTAAAATTACGATAAATTTAATTAATTTATGCAATATTAATTTTTTAAATTCTTGCCTCTGGTTCAGATCACTCTATGTTGAAGTTCAATCCAAATTTATGATGTATAGTAACTCACATTTATAAGTTACTGCAGTTGTCTATTGTTGAGTGTACACACACACACACACACACACACACATTTTATATATATATATATATATATATATATATATATATATATATATATATATATATATATATATATGTGTGTGTTGTGTGTGTGTGTACACTCCACAATTAATAAACAACTGCAGTAACTTAGAAATCCGTCACTATATATCCTAAATTTGGATTGAACTTCAAGATAGAGTGATCAGAACGAGAGACAAAAATTTAAAAAAATGAATATTCCATAAATGAATTAAATTTATCATAATTTTAAGAGGAATCTGAGCGAGCAAAATAAATATGTTTATCTTCACGAACATTTTCAACCCAATCTAATTAGAAGCAGAATTATAATTTAACCAACCTAACTAAATTCAACTACATCCATTGTAGGGCATCGTTGCGATCAATAGGTTAATCAGTTAATCATTGTTTCGAATTTAATCATTAATTAATCAAAAAATATTTTTAGAAAATGATGGGAAATGATTAATTTTCCTCGTAATTTCAGCATAATTTTTTTTACCTTAAATTTTGTAATGTATCATTTGAATTTGGCACCTTTTTGCGTGTATAAACTGTCTAATCCGCCCATGCCTGATTTACTGAACTAAAACAAACTAAATGTTTGAGCAAAACGTTTTCTTCGGTCTTATCTCACGCGACGGAAACGATAAAGCTCTTTCTTACTCTTTTCGGAAGTATTTAATTTTTAATCATTTTAATCAGTTAATCAGCGACTAATTAGAAAATTTCATCATTCATCACTTTCCTAAAAACGATTAATTAACCATGCCCTAATCTAATCCATTGTGACCAAACCGGGCACCGTTCTTAGGAGCCGCATTGTGATTACGAAGGTAACCTATATACGCGCCTCGGTGGTGTAGTGGTTAGCGTCGCTGACTACGAATCCATCGGACCCGGGATCGAAACCCGGTGACGGCAGCCGGTGCGCGGCAAAACCTAGCTGTTCTTCCTCTCACGCAATAAAGAAAGTGGTTGCTAGATAAGTGGGTACCCTGGGTGGCCTAGTGGTTAAGACGCTAGGCTGCTGCTGGTGGTGGGGCGTGGTTTGGATTCCACTTTAAACTGTAGGTCTAAGGTGGAGTGAAAAGCTTAACCTTCGTCAGAATGAACAATTCGGGCGAAAGCAAACCGAAGGTAACCAAAGGTATATAGTAAATTTCTCAAGAGAACCATTTAAACATTTCTCGTTTAATCTAATTTTATTTCGTAACTTATATGATAGAGTCTAAAACTAAACCGGAAAATTTTACTTTTCTTACCTTTCTTCTCCCTCTCTATCTCCGTCTACATTTTATACATATATACCAATATACTTTCACACATATCTACCCAACCACACACACACACACACACACACATATATATATATCTCTATATATATATATAAAACCCTTAGATTCTATGGGTAAGTGATGAAATAATGAAGCTTAAGGGGTATAAGTAAATAAGATAGAGACTATCGTAGAATGTGTTTACTTTCATTTGAATGGAGTGGGAATAAAATAATGATAAAAAAGGAATAAGGAAATAAAATTAATTAAAAAAAATCCTTAGCTAAGGCGATTAAAGTCTTGACTTTCGAACGTCTTTTGTTGGCATGCGATCGGTCAGCTTCCAGCTTGACAGGATCACTGACAGCTTATACGGAAGTCACGTGCCAACTGTTCCTCTCCATTTTATTCCTTTCTCTTTTTTGGAGGAAGATCGACGGTTTTATTCTGTCTTTTTTATGTTTTTAATTAATTTCTTGAAGACTTCATTCTTTATTAAATAATAATAATAATAATGATTGGTCATGATTAACTCTCCTTCATCCGTACTAAAAATGTATTTCACCTATACCTTATTTTTTCGTTTTCTTTCAATAAGTAATTAATCCGTTTTTACAAAACAAAAAAGCTTATAAAAGGTAGGGAATCCCCATTTTACTTTTGTTCTACCACCATCACGAATGACGCGTGTTCATATTTATATAAATCTGCTTCTACACACTAATTATACCAAAACTTGAATACTGCTCAGTTTTGACGTCCCCATATAAAAAGGAAGAAACTAATAAACTAGAAGAAACGCAAAGGCATTTCACAGCCAAGATTGATGGCTGCAAAGAACTCAACTACTGGGAAAGACTACGGTACGTAAACTAAATTTGTACTCACTGGAAAGAAGAAGAAGAGAGAGGTACATCATCATAATCTACATATGGAAAATGAGCGAAAAACTGGTACCAAACATAAAACTAAACCCAATTACCATTCAAACAACACTGGAAAATAGGAAAGGCAGAATGTGTAGTGTTCCCAAATTAAAGGGCCGACGAGGGACCTCCTCAACCCTGAAGGAAAATAGTTTGGTTGTCAAGGGGGGCCAAGACTTTTCAACCAGCTTCCTAAGGACCTCAGAAACGTAACGGGGGTTTTCAAAGTTGAAGTCTTCAAGAAAAGACTGGATGCCTGGCTCAGGACAGTACCAGATGAGCCGGGCGTGCCTGGCTATGTACGGTGGAGAGCGCATGAAAGCAACTCGCTCCTCCACCAGGCCAGACCTAGAGGCGGGGCCACCAGCTTGACCTCCGTGTGAAGAGAGACCAACGCACGAAACAACATAAGGTTCATAAGGTAAGGAGGTACCGTCGATTCTCGCAGCCTCTCTCGCCTTCGTTCCGACCGAAGCTTTATATAGCGACATTGCAAACTGATTCAACATTGCGCTCAATAGGATTAGAGAATCAATAGTCGAAATAATTTATTGCCCAGAATAAATTGTGCAATTGCGTTTTTATGGGCTAAAGACAGATGTCTTTTTGTGCAATGCTTAGCCAATGAATCAAATTGTCATGTGGCAAATTGGTCCTCAAATGGATCGCGAATTGTTCACCAGATTAACTTTTGAATAAAATTATTGACGCCTTTTTTTTTTAGTTTGAATTCAAAGTCAAACCTGTAAATCAGATTAAAAAAGATTAGTTATTAAGCAAAGAAATATTTTCTCTCTCTCTCTCTCTCTCTCTCTCTCTCTCTCTCTCTCTCTCTCTCTCTCTCTCTCTCTCTCATATATATATTATATATGAAGGAGAGATGTATGGATGGATGAATTGTGAAGCTGAAAGTGGTTACCCCTTTTCAATTAATTACAGTTAAAGTGTACAAAAACCTTTTGACAGTGGAAGTGAAGCAAATCAAAAGTAACAAAAGGACGTTCTTTTCGTATCAACAACCTAACAATGCAGCACCACCGCTTTCTCTTGCTAAATTGGTTGACAAAAAGAACAGACCTTTTTAACTTTTTAGCCGTTTGGTGTTGCTTTGCACTCGGAAGATCCCTACAAAGAAAGGATTAGGACGAGAGATCCCTCCTCCCCCTAGCCCCTCTCGACGGAGTGAAGGACTCCCGCTTCTGCCTCGCTGTCACTCCATGGAACCCTTCGGCGAATAACTATTGTCGCATTTGTGCCATGAATAGTACTGGAAAAGGTGTCATCTCTCAATTGCTACAGTCCTTTTGAGGTCACGTCAAAGTCTGTTATGTTGTCGTCGCTCGTTCACTCGAAAGTGCCGAATTCTTTTATTTATTTATTTATTTTCTCGTTTTCCTTTTATCAATTGATAATTTTGAAAATAAATCGGAAGTGAATCATTCGAACGTCTTTCTCGACTTCCGGTTTAGAAATTCGTCTGAAACGGGAAACAACTTCGCGATGTTTCGCCTTTTAAATTTGTATTAAAGCGCGAACTGTATAAGATTGCGTAGTTACGCTCATTAAGTGACAAAATTAAGCACACATACAGACAGATTAGTAGATACATAGATGAATAGCTAGTTAGAAATAAGATAAAACCAACGAAATTAAAAAAAAGTCCCCAAAAGATCCAAATCAGGGAGAGAGGGATCGGGAGAAGAAATGGTTGGCGTGAAATTGCAACAAATGTATTATTCTGCAACGCGAATTGCAGGAAATAATTGCGCTTTTCAATGTGAAATTTTGATTAGAAATTTGAAGGGATTTTGTGTGACGCTCATTGCACCTTTTCAATTCCTAAATGAAGCCATTTTTAGGGCGTAACTATTTTAAATTGACGTTATTCTAATCCGCTCAAAAAATTAAATCCACACGTAATAACTACAGTAGTTTTTTATGAACTACATTATATATATATATATATATATATATATATATATATATATATATTAACACTGAGAAATTTCAGCTGTTGCGGTACGGAAAAAGGGAGGACCTAAACTCCATGGAATATTATACCCCAAATGGACAGAAAATTCAGAGAAATTCTAAAGCAAAAGATTTGGGGGTTGCAATGACTGATGATGCGAAATTTGAAACACAAAATAAGATAGCAGTAAACAGAGCAAAGAGAGTAACTGGGCAGATACTGAGAACCTTTAAACGAAGGGATAGGAATATAATGATTCCTCTACTGAAAACACTGATCATGCCCAAATTAGGATACTGCTCGGCCCTAACATGCCCATATAAAAAAGAAGACATTAGACAACTAGACGGGATTCAGAGAAGTTTCACAGCCAAGAACAATGGGTGCAAGAACTAAACTACTGGAAAAGGTTACGCGAATTAAACCTACAGTATATTCACTGGAAAGGAGAAGAAAGATACACCATTATTTACACTTGGAAAATAATGGAGAAACTAGTCCCTAATCTTACTCTGAACCCTGTAACTCCCCAGACAACCGTGGAAAGTAGAAAAGGAAGAATGTGTCGGTCGAAGGTTCCCAAATTCAAGGCGAAACAGGGAACATCCTTAACCCTGAAAGAAAATAGTTTTGTTGTGAGAGGACCAAAGTTGTTTAATCAGGTGCCCAAAGACCTGAGGAACACGAATGAAGTTACAGTGGACACTTTAAAAGAAGATTAGGCGCCTGGCTCAGACCAATCCCGATGAGCCTGGCGTACCTGGTTATGTGAGGTGGGGAATACAAGAAAGCAACTCACTACTTCACCAGGCCAACTCGAGAAGAGAGGCGACAAGCTTGACCTTCGTGGTGAGGAATCATCGCGCGGAACCTTTGAAAGGTTGAAATATATATATATATATATATATATATATATATATATATATATATATATATATATAATATATGGGATGAATTTCACAATTAAACGCGTGAAATGAATGAATGATGCAATCCACAAGGAAAAAGAAAAATGATTCCAAAATGATTTTTTTCTTTTTCCTTGTGGGTTTGCATCATATATATATATATATACACACAGGCCTATCAGAGGGGAGGCTAGGAGGGCCATTTGGCCTGGGCCTCAAGCTTAAGGGGGGCCTCAAATTTAGAAACTTTCAGGTTTGAATATAATGTTTTGCAGTGAAAGTAATAATTGGGTTTAGCTATAGGCCTCAAAAGTTGGAAGTGGGCCGGGCCTCTCTGGACCTCTGAGAGGACCTATATATATATATATATATATATATATATATATATATATATATATATATATATATATATATATATTGTATATACTGTGTGCGCGCGCTTTTTTCTGGAAAGAAAAGTTGCAGAACTGCTATAAATTTCCTACAACGTTTGCCATTTGTCACCATCCCAATGATAAAAAAAGGATCGTTCTTAGTCCTGAAATTTTGTCATGCAACTAAAAAAAAAAGAAGATTTGAATCAAAATAAAAACATGAAATTTTCTTCTGCATCTTCAAAATGAAAGAAAACCCCCTCATATTTAACCCTTTACTGCCCAGATGGACAAATTTGTAACATGTCAAATACATGCATTCATAACTTAACCCTACAAAAAATTCAGGCGGTAAAGGGATATATATATATATATATATATATATTAATTTTCCCAGGAGAGTTCCTTGTTCCATGCACAGTCTGTGTGTATTATATATATATATTATATTATATATATATATATATATATATATATATATACTAGTGATGTAGGTCACATCCGCATCCGCGGAACATCCGCACATTTTCTCGCATCCGCATCCGCACCCGCATCCGCACTTTGGACTGCGGATGTCGTGCGGATGTGGACCGTTGAGATAAAACCATTAATAAGCAGAAATTATCAAATTCTACTATATTAATAGAACTAGTTCATTGTGCGCAAAAGTGATGCAAGCGACAAGACGAGAGGCTGTTCTTGTATGAAGTTACTCTCTTGCAACCTACTTAGATCCACGTTACAAAGCTAAGTTATTTTCACCTAGTACATTAGAACGAGTTAAATCATCACTTGGCAAAGCAGTTGAAGAGTTTCAATCTCTTGAATCTGTCGCTTCGCCACCCACCAAAAGAATAAAAGTTTCAGTGACAGAACCAACACCTTCAACAAGCAAATCTATCACAGAATCTGTCTCTCAGTTTCTTGAGTCAAGCAGCAATGACGAGACCTACGCGATGTCAAAAGATGTAGTAAAAATGATCGAGAGCTATCACCAAGAAAAACATTTAGCCTGTCCTCCAACAAACGTACCAAGCGAGAGATTATTTAGCAGTGCTGGATTAATATATGATGAAAAGAGAAACAGACTGGCAGCAGAAAAGGCAGAAAAATTAATGTTCCTTAAACATAACCTTCCTATAATTAAGTTTGAACATTAAACGATGAACATCTTAGTTTACTTTATTTTAATTACTCATTTATAAATATGCCTAATAAAACTTTAAACTTAATATAAATAGTTATCAAGCTAATTAAAGATCTCTTTCTATAAGGGTGGAGGAGGTTGGGGAAAGAGGTCGGTGGGGTGCATTTGAGTTGGGTTCAAGTCCCGCATCCTGGTAACACAATTATGGTTTCTAATTGTGGCTGAAACTCAACAAAATATAACGAATTTATTTGCAGACGAATTCACTAATTGATTTCTATATTAGTTAGATGCTTGATATTATTTTATATGTTCAGAGAAAAGTACAGCAATTATTGTACAATTAATCAATTATACTACATTATAGCTACAGCTCTCTCTATATAATAACTTATTATATACGTTAAACACAACAAATCTCGAATATATCCTAAAAAATAACGAAAATGTAGACATCCGCATCCGCATTCGCGGATGTTGAAATCAAACATCCTCATCCGCATCCGCATCCGCGGATGTGAAAAAAATGACATCCGCTACATCACTAATATATATATATATATATATATATACATATCCTAAAGAACGACGCTTGTATAGGAGATATTCCGCGCAAGACGAGAGAGAGAGAACGAAACAAATGAAAAAATGAGGTAACCACCCGGGAATCGAACCCGGGATCTTCCGATTGCCGCTCAGATGCGATACCATTACACCATGGGCCTCACTCTTCCAAATGCCGTAATTCTTCTACATACTCGCAGAAACCAATGCCCCAAGGGGGCACCTCCCGCATGCCGTAACATTATATACATTCAACTGCAAAGAACACGCAGTATAAATAACGTAAAGAACGACGCTTGTATAGGAGATATTCCGCGCAAGACGTTATTTATACTGCGTGTTCTTTGCAGTTGAATGTGTATATATATATATATATATATATATATATATATAAATAAACGGAAGAAAAGAATAAAGAGCACCTAATAACGTTTTCAGTTGATGAAATGGGCCCTTTTTCAGTTCGGGAAATAAAAAATAGGAAAACGTAACTAAATAAAGAAAGTACAAAAAAGTTAAAATTTTAAGAATAAACTAAGAGACTGAGGTGGTTGGTTGGTTGGTTGTATCTTTTTCAGTTCAGGAACAAAGTTTAAAAAGTTAATCGTAAAATCATTCGAATGAAAAGACACTTTTTACCATTAAAATTATCAGTTCTTCATATGAGGAACGATTCTCATATGCCTTTCTCTTATTATTATTATTATTATTATTATTATATGGAAGAACTTCACAACCATTACAATTAATATTGTGTTGCGTAGACAGAACATGATGGAATGGTGGACTATCAATTTAAGTTGTACGTACAGAATATTTATGTTGGTAAATCCGCTTATTAATAACAACGCACTAATACATTTTTTGTGGCAGTCATTACGAGGAATCGCGTAACTACGTCATCTTGGCATTTAATACATTTGGTAATTTTTGGTCGAATTATATTTTTAAATGTTTTTATTTTCAATCACTATTTAAGTCTTGTGGGTAAAACATCTTAAATTTATTTTCTCTCTTACAACTCTTAAAACTTCTTTCCGCCGACATTATAACCTTTATTATTATTATTATATATATATATATATATATATATATATATATATATATATATATATATATATATATATATATATATATATATATCGTGTATATGAACGTATGTACGAGAGACTGTCTCCTTGGTGACATTCGGATTGAAGATGATTCCGATGACGTCATTCTTAATCAAGCTATAAACGTCCCCTTTCCCCCGTTCGGAGCAGTCATTCCACTCACGTTTTCCGATACAAGTTTTGACGTTTGTAGCTAACCAGTGATGTGTGAGAGAGAGAGAGAGAGAGATTAATGTTTTCATATCTTTTCCCCTTGTCTGTCTATCTGTTTGTGAGATCGATATAGAGTTATGTGAACAGCATTCGTGGTGGGATCCCTTGAGTGACTTCATCGGAGATCTCGTTTCGTCAAATCCCAAAAGACACTTTTACTCAATGATTCACAATTAAAACAGGGAGCAAAAAAGTTCCCAAAAAGTTAAAAATTTCTAACATTCAAATACATTTTTACAATTTAGGAATTCAGCTTATATATATATATATATATATATATATATGATGAATAAAACCACGAAGGAAAGGAAACACAAAAAGGTGCTCAAGCGCTTTCGTCTAATGACATCCTCAGGAACACTGAAGTACATAAAAGGTTACGGCCTATATATAGGTTACAGAAAGAAAAAAAAAAATAAATAAATAAATAACATACATACACACAAACATATATATATATATATATATATATACATATCTACACACACACACACACACATATATATATATATATATATATATATATATATATATATATATATATATATATTATATATGCAATAAACAGAGAAGTAAAAATAAAAATTAAAAATTAAAGGATTAACAACGAGGCATACAGATTTGTAAGGAAAAATATCGATTTTTAGCACAAGATCAAATGAATTATAAAAATACAAATTTATACTGGAAATCTGCCCGGGTTTTAACACTTTGCCTTTTATAGTCAAGTTTTGATATATATAAAAATAAATGAAGATTAAAAGTTAATAAAGTAGCATACAAGTTTACCAAAGATTTAGCGTCCTACCCTTTTTATCTAAATCTGTTTTGAAGGAATTCAAAACAACAGGATCGAGTTGAAAAAGACCTTTGCTTATGTTGAAGTTATTTGAAAGTTGGATAATGGCAGACTCAAGAATATTTCTATTAACAATGTTGCTAGAGTGAAATAAAACTAAAGCATTATTCCAATCAATACAGTGGGATAACTCTGACAAATGGACAAAAAGAGCACTGGACAACTGTCCTGTTCTAACGGAATATTGATGCTGTTTTATACGTGTGTGCAAATCCTTTCCCGTCTGACCTATGTAAAAGGAATCACATTGTTTACACCCAATTTTATAGATAATGCCTGAATTATTGGTAGGGCTATTTTTTACTATGATATTTTTCACAATATTGTTATATGAAAATACTACATTAATATCCAAAAGTTTAAGTACATTAGCAATGCCTAAAAAGCCCGGGAAAAATGGTAGTACTAAATATTTTTTGACAAAGTACGAGTGTTATTATTGACACGATAGAAAGTTCGTTTTGCCTTGTTGAGACAAGATTCCATAAACGCAGATGGATAACACAGATCACTTCCAATACCGTTGATTTTTTCCAATTCGGCATCGATGTATTCCGGAGTGGCGATCCTAAGGGCGCGGAGAAACATTGATGAAAAAATGGCCTTCTTAGTGGGGGTGTCATGTCCCGAGTAAAAGTGTACGTAGGACAAATTGTTTGTTGTTTTCCGATAGATACTAAACTTAAACACCCCCACTAAGAAGGCCATTTTTTCATCAATGTTTCTCCGCGCCCTTAGGATCGCCAGTCCGGAATACATCGATGCCGAATTGGAAATAATCAACGGTATTGGAAGTGATCTGTGTTATCCATCTGCGTTTATGGAATCTTGTCTCAACAAGGCAAAACGAACTTTCTATCGTGTCAATAATAACACTCGTACTTTGTCAAAAAATATTTTAGTCCTTCCATTTTTCCCGGGCTTTTTCGGCATTGCTAATGTACTTAAACTTTTGGATATTAATGTAGTATTTTCATATAACAATATTGTGAAAAATATCATAGTAAAAAATAGCCCTACCAATAATTCAGGCATTATCTATAAAATTGGGTGTAAACAATGTGATTCCTTTTACATAGGTCAGACGGGAAAGGATTTGCACACACGTATAAAACAGCATCAATATTCCGTTGGAACAGGACAGTTGTCCAGTGCTCTTTTTGTCCATTTGTCAGAGTTATCCCACTGTATTGATTGGAATAATGCTTTAGTTTTATTTCACTCTAGCAACATTGTTAATAGAAATATTCTTGAGTCTGCCATTATCCAACTTTCAAATAACTTCAACATAAGCAAAGGTCTTTTTCAACTCGATCCTGTTGTTTTGAATTCCTTCAAAACAGATTTAGATAAAAAGGGTAGGACGCTAAATCTTTGGTAAACTTGTATGCTACTTTATTAACTTTTAATCTTCATTTTATTTTTATATATATCGAAACTTGACTATAAAAGGCAAAGTGTTAAAACCCGGGCAGATTTCCAGTATAAATTTGTATTTTTATAATTCATTTGATCTTGTGCTAAAAATCGATATTTTTCCTTACAAATCTGTATGCCTCGTTGTTAATCCTTTAATTTTTAATTTTTATTTTTACTTCTCTGTTTATTGCATATATAATTTATTTATATATATATATATATATATATATATATATATATATTATATATATATATATATTAGGGTGGTCCAAATCCATAGGGGGAAATTTCAAAATTGTCTTAGATAGTCTCCACAAGTGTGGTTTTTGTCCATTTAGTGTCCACATGGTCTGTGCAAAATTGCAGCGTGATTGGTGAATATTTAGAGGTCGCCCCACTCTGAATATATATATTATATAATGTACTTTTTCTTCCGTAGGTCCGATGGCTCAAACTCGATCAATTCCAAAAGTTTGGCTTCTAGGGATGGCAACTGGAACTTTATCCACGTCAAGGCTCCCTACATGCCTTGACGCCCTCCTCTTGGGGCAATACCACCACATCAATCAAAAGCAAACCACCTCCGACAGTCTGAACCAGGCATGCCAGAGGGTGATTGAAGTCTGGACCCGAGCGCGGATCCCAACTCAACGGATCGACTCCTGTGTCCGTAAGCTTTCAAAGCTTTTAGCCCGCTACAAAACACTCAAGAAGCACAGGAACAGGCAACGTGCCAGCGATAGAATGAATGAAGACATCTTCAAAGCGGACATCCAGGAACTGTTTGACATCGCAACCAGTGATGCCATGAGCACAATCGTCAACGTTGAGGACCGAAATTTCCTGTCCATGCAGCGCAAGGACGTCAATTCTTGCAGCATGGCTGGCATTGATAAGGAAACGACTACACAAGAGGACAGAAAGCGATCCAGAATGGAGAAGGAAGCCAAGAGGAAGGCAAGGCATGAAGCAACACAGAAAGATTTGGAAGAAGCAGGAGTGTCATCAATTGATCTTTCCTCTTCTTCTTCTTCCCTTTTTTCGCAAGACGACGACGACTATAAACCATCGGTTCCGATTCCTTCTTCGTCTGAAGCTCCGGCACCAAAGCGTCCCAAGAACAAGGTTACGAACATTTTCTAATCTCCAGAAGTCATTGGAGCAATGGATCGCACCAATCTTTCTGACCGGAATGCTGTTTTCGTAACTGGAGCTGTATTACAGGCCGCGGGGCATGATCTGTCTGGGATGACGTGCTCTCGGAGCTCTATTCATCGCTACAGAGAAAGTGGGCGAGAACAGGCAGCTCGAGAAGACCTAGAATCATTCTCTCTAGAAGACCTTGTCCTTCTCCATTGGGACGGAAAGCTTCTCCCCGGCATTGAAGGGAAGAAGACGAATGTGCATCGGATAGCAATCCTTATAACATTCAATGGACAGGAGAAGCTGCTTGGTGTCCCAAAGATGAAACAAGGAACTGGAGAAGCACAGGCCCAGGCATGCCTTCAAACTATGAAATTATGGAACGTGGAACAGCATGTGAGAGGTCTCGTCTTCGATACCACTGCGTCAAACACGGGTTTACATCGCGGAGCCTGTGTCAGGATTGAAGAAGCATTGGGTCACGAGCTAGTTTGGATCGGTTGTCGACATCATATACTTGAAGTCGTACTTGCTGATGTCTTTGCCTCAATATTTGGCTCAACAGGAAGTCCTGAAACAGGCCTTTTTAAGCGATTTCAAAAGGAATGGCCATCTCTCTCCCACGAAGCATTTGTCTCAGCATCGGACAGCTTGTTCGAGAACCCTCAACTCCAAGAGATGAGAAAAGAGATGCTCACTTACTTACCTAACGCTCTTCAGGCAAGCCAACCTCGTGACGACTACAAGGAGTTCCTTGAACTATCTTTGCTCTTCCTGGGGGGAAAGACTGGTGGTCAACTCTTTATCCGAGCTCCGGGTCCCATGCACCACGCGAGATGGATGGCGAAGGCGATTTATGCGCTCAAAATCTACCTCTTTCACTATCAATTCAAGCTCACAGCACGCGAAGAACGAAACGTGACTCAGCTGGCTTTATTTGTCAGTCTGATTTACGTCAAGTACTGGCATGAAGCGCCAATGGGGACACAAGCTCCTCTCAATGATCTCAAAATGCTGCATCTTCTGGAAAAATATCCACACGGAGGAGCTGCACAAGCGGCGAAGACAGCTCTAAGACGCCACCTGTGGTACTTGTCGGAGCATCTGATTGGACTGGCCTTCTTCGATAATAGGATCGATCCTGATACCAAAAGAAGAATGGTTCAACACCTCCAACATCCCCAAAAGAATGGCTGCCCCCGACGAATCGACATGGCGGAAGCTGATGTTGAAAATGATGTGGCATCCTTCGTCACGAAAAGGACATTGACCCTCTTTGATGCCTTGAAAGTTGGAGGTAAGGAGGAAGCGCGCCAGTTACTTCAAAAGATCCACGGGAATGGCCAAATGACAAGAACTACAGGGAACTTAGAGATCGCGCCTTAAAGATGAAAGTCGTCAATGATGCTGCCGAGCGAGGTATTGCTCTCGCACAACGCTACAATGACACTTTGACACGAAACGAGGACCAGAAGCAGTACCTCCTACAACTCGTAGCCGCCCACCGAAAACAGATACCAATACCATCCAAGGCGACTCTGATGCAGAAGAAATAATGAAGATACACCCATTATCATGTCCTATTGTCTTACTGTTTTCTTTCATATTCTTTGAGAACCAAAAAAAAATTTAGTTATTCAGTTGTCTATATATTTTCCCAAATTTTCAAAAAGGGGGCAAGTGGGGCGACCCCTAAATATTAACCGAATAACGTGAAACTTTGCACAAATACTGTCCACACCAAGAGGCATAAAACCAACCTTGTGGAGAGAACTTAGTCGATGCTTTAACTTTTTGGACCACCCTAATATATATATATATATATATATATGTGTGTGTGTGTGTGTAGATATGTATGTGTATATATATATATATATGTATATGTTTGTGTGTATGTATGTTATTTATTTATTTTTTATTTATTTATTTATTTTTTTCGTTCTGTAACCTATATATAGGCCGTAACCTTTTATGTACTTCAGTGTTCCTGAGGATGTCATTAGACGAAAGCGCTTGAGCACCTTTTTGTGTTTCCTTTCCTTCGTGGTTTTATTCATCATAAATATTTTTCACGTGTTACTTTCGTGAAATAATTTTCATATATATATATATATATATATATATATATATGATGCGATGAGATTTTGGACAACCCGACGGTTCAAATTTTGCCAAAGTCCAGTCAATATTTCCTGGCTGAGTAGTGTATTCTGAAGTGAGATAAGTTGCACAGTCTTGTTGCAACACTTAGCTGTTGAAATGAGTTTTATCGATGGAACAATAGACGAAGATAGTCCTCAAGGATGGATTCGTATTTCCTGGAATTCAGACGTTCCTCAACGATTACCAGGTCCGTCTTGCCATCATCCCACATTACTGCCCACACCATAACACTAAAACCTCCCTGCTGTCGTGTGGGATGTAAACGGGACTCTTTGTATGCTTAATATGACACTCTCCACACCCGTGTGTATGAGCCATTTCCTTGACTCATTCCATTTTGTTTTTGTGAGCAAAATTTTTGATGAGCCATGCGTCCATTCTATCCAAGTTTGTGGAGATGAAGTTGAACTGTGCTTGGATACAGATTTAAAGCATTGCCGATGCGCGTAGATTAGACTCCCGTAACACTCCCGTAGCAACTTGTGTTTTGTTTGTATCGAGAAATCCTGCAATTATGAGGCGTACTATGCGGAAGTTCGAGATGGTGAGCAACCCATCCCTCACCGCGACCACATGTTGACTGTCCAGTGTCCAATCATTCGACCACGAGTAAATAGGTGATGCGTCGTGAGCATCAATGGTACGAGGTTTTTTCGGGGGCGTACGTCTGTGTTGTCCTTGTATAAACTATACATGTCCATGTTATAAAGCTATGACACGTTAATCTCTAAAATTCACAGGGATTTGAAAATTGAATATCTTTTACCTTCTTCAGATACAAGAAAATATCAAATTATATCATTTATCTAACCACTAAAGGTTTTTGCACACTTTACACTTTAACATACTGTATGTTCCATGTTGTGCGATACAACGTTCAACAGTATTTTGCAAGAATTTAAGCATATTTTCGACTTGTTGCGCTGTTTTTTTTGGACTTGTTTCGATTCGCGCCTTCAATTATGCCAAATGTTAAGGCTTTGTGACAAACGATGCTCTTTACATGGCCCCATAATAAAGAAGTCGGGTGATCGTGGTGGCCAAGAAGGTTTCCTACTCTCCCAATCCACTTTCCTTCAGCAAAATTTCGTTAAAAAAATTTCTTAAATTCAAAGCATAGTGAGTGACATGGTGTTTTGTCGAGCACTGAGGAAACGGGAAATTCTATAGCATTGTGAGATAATGTTCTCCGTTTATGGTCGTCTTAAGAAAGGACTTTTGTAAAGAACGCAACATAGTGATCCTTAAGATAGTCTCTCTGATGATACCAAAACTCATTTGGTTTTTCACTTCCTCAAATGAAACCGTTTTGACGCTTGCTGTTTACATTGTTACTCGGATAAAATGGCGCTTCATCCGAAAGTATCAACTGCTCAGGAAAGGTGAAATCATCTTTACCTTCTGTTAGAAATTGTTCGCAGAGGTCTACAGGCTGCATAATCTTTCGCAAAGTCCTGGACAACTTAAATTTTGTACGCATACATGCTTGTGAAACTTCATCTTCAAATTCTACGCGTTATTGAGACTGGAATGTTTATCTCCATTCAAGCAACGGTAAATGATGTTCTTGACCTTCTTTCAAATACTGTATTGCACATTTCAAACATTGCTAATTTCTTTACCAATTGTTGGTTTACCGGAATAGTTCTTATCATTCACTGACTGACTCTCGCTCTCACTCTTTTTAAAAATTTTCATTCAGTTTCTAATCGAATTTTCATAAGATGGACCTTACTCATAATGGACGATCAGTTTTTGCCTTTTAGTTTTTTAACCAATTCAGATTCAGCCAAAACTACAGAGGATTTTTTTCGTATTCTTGCAACTCGCGACTCGCAGCTTTTTGGACTACTTTTAACTTCGCACGGCGAACTTTACAATATTTTTCTGTTTATAATTATGCTAAGTATCGAGTTTTATATATACACACATATATATATATATATATATATATATATATATACACCTCGTTCCTTGTTCACCTCGTTACAGTTCCGTGCGTTGGTCTCCGTTCACACGAAGGTCAAGCTGGTGGCCCTGCCTCTAGGCCTAGCTTGGTGGAGGAGCGAGTTGCTCTCTTGTGCTCTCCACCGCACATATCCAGGTACACCCGGATCATCTGGTACCATTCTGAGCCAGGCATCGTCTTCTTTTGGAGACTTTAACTTTGACCCCTGTCACCTTCCTGAGGTCCTTTGGAAGATGGTTAAAAGTCTTGGCCCCCTGACAACCAAGATAATTTCCTTCAACGTTGAAGAGGTCCCTTATCGGAACACTACACATTTTGCCTTTCCTATTTTCCAGCGTTGTTTGGATGGTAATTGGGTTTAGTTTGAGGTTTGATATCAGCTTTTCGATCATTTTCCGTGTGTAGATTATGGTGTACAGGCGCGGATTGGCCCCGGCGGGCCGGTGGGCCCTTTCTGTTGAGGGCCCTAAATTTGTTCGACGTATTACTATATAAGACCTCGGGGGTGTTCACAGGGGTAAAAAAAAAAGTGCCAACACGGCAATGTACGATGAAGTTTTGGCTGTATACGACTTCTTAGAAAATTATTCAGCTATTCTCAAAGATGAAGTTCAGTCGTTCCATTGGAACAACCAAATGACTACTATTCATCCGTTCATTCTATATTTCAAGGCCCGAGGAAATCTAAAGAACTTAAATTTAGTAATTATTTCAGAATGTAATGACCACACTGTTGTCGCGGTTCATCTTTTTCAACGCTATCTGTGTAAATTTCTAGAAGAAAAAAATTCCATTCATAAATTTTTTTTTATATTTTTCGGACGGATGTGCTGCTGCCCAATACAAAAATTGTAAAAATTTCCTTAACCTCTGTTACCATAAAAAGGATTTTAATTTGGAGGTGGATTGGAATTTTTTCACTACAAGTCATGGAAAAGGACCATGCGATGGATTGGGGGCACTATTAAAAGATTAGCTGCAAAAGCAAGCCTCCAAAGACCATATGATAACCAAATAATAACACCCGAAATTTGTTTGAATTTGCTAACTGTAACATTAAAAACATAAATTTTAAATTTTTAACGATTGAAGACCACCAAAGAGAAGAAGAATTTTTAAAAGACCGAAATTCAAAAGCCAAAACCGTTTCCGGAACTCTAAAATTGCACCATGTGAAACCTGTTTCACTTTCATCAATTACTGTTAAAAGATATTCGGCATCTAATGAGTCAACAATCGTAAAAGTAACCGAGGAAGAGGAAATGATAGAAGAAAATGGTATAAATGGTTTTGTTGCTATAGATTATGATGACCACTGGTGGTTATCATATGTTTTGGAAGAATCAACAGAATCCAGAGATGTGAAGATGTCATTCTTACACCCTCATGGTTCCAATCCTTCGTTTTTCTATCCCCAACATCCAGATATTTTGACAATAAGATTTTCAAGCGTCATCAGAAAAGTCGATGTAATGACGAGAAACGGGAGAGAGTACAATTTAGTAAAAGAAGACGTACCAAAAGTCTCTAAATCTCATAAAGAATTACTTCAAAGAAAGATAACCTAAAATACCTATTTAAATTTAGAATTTTCAAATTAACAACCATCTAACCCATGCTATATACTAATAATTTAATGTAATCACTAGCAATTCGCTTTCATAATTTCTCTATTTAATTTCAGATTTAGTCAATAATTTTTCTTTATGTAACAAACTTTAATTATTTTTACAGATTAACAACAACTAAAGGGGATGACAAAATTTTACAAGAAGGCAAGATGTCTCTTTTCAACTGGGCTGATGAAAATAATATTAAATTCAATTCAAATAAATTCAAATATGTTATTTTTCTAGAATAAATGCTAAAATTACTAGAAAGTACCACACTCAAAACAAATTAGTTTTTATATACAGGGCGTCCCAAAAAAATGTATATACACTTTAACAGCTGATAGCTCAATTGATGTTTCTTTCTTTCCAAGTTAAACCCATTAGAATTAATAATGGCAGTCAGACTAAGCTTTGAACAAAGGAAATTCATTCTAAAATGCTACTGGAAGTGTGAAAACGCAGTTGAAGTGCAAAGACAGTTTAGGAGGGAGTTTCAAACAGATCCACCAACGCGACTTACCATCACTCGAATTAGAGATAAGTTTGAAGCCGATGGAACTGTTCAGAATGTCCACAAGAAGCGTTCCGGAAGACCACGGACATCGACAAGCCCCACAAAGCAAGAAAGAGTACTGGAAACGTATCACCAAAGTCCAAGAAAATCTGTGCGGCAAGCGAGTCGTGAGGTAGGAATTTCAGAATCGTCTGTCCAACGCATTTTGAAGCGCTGTCAATGGAAAAGTTACATTCCAAGATTAGTCCATGCTATTAATGAAGATGATGATAATGATCCGGACCGAAGAGTGGAGTATTGCGAGTGGTACTTGGCACGATGTGGATGTGGATTGGACGAAGGGGTTTCGTAGAATACCCTCCGCGTTCACCAGACCTCACACCACTAGACTTTTTTTATGGGGATACTTAAAAGACAAAGTCTACGCTATAAAACCTGCAACAGTCGCTGAATTGAGAGCAGCCATTGAACGAGAATGCACACAAATACCAAACGAAATGTTTCGTGATGTTTGCGATTCCATTGCTTCGCGTTGTCAGCAGCAGTGCCTGGACCAGAACGGACGTCAGTTTGAAAACAGGCGTTGACAAAACAATTAAATAATGTCTGTAGATTCTATTACATTTTGAAAATGAAATGTATTTTAATAAACACTGCCTTTATAAGTATTTAAAGTGTGTATACATTTTTTTGGGACGCCCTGTATGTTTGGAAAATTTTAGAAAAAATCTCCCCTACATAGACAAAAATAGGTACACCTATAGCCATTGGTGCCAAATTTAAAGCTCCAAATTAGTTATTTTATTTGTCATAATGCTGTATATACGCAGTGGTGGGCACGCGCAACGATTTTTGTAGCGCCGCAACCGCAACCGCAACTCTGCTGAAATAGTTGCGCCGCACGCGCAAGCGCAACCCTTTTCAAAAAGTTGCGCCGCAAGCGCAAGCGCAACCAAAAATGTTGCGCCGCCAGTTGCGCCGCAACTTTTTGCGGCGCAACTGCCCACCTTTGCATTTAACGTATATCTGCAGTGGTGGGCACGCGCAACGATTTTTGTAGCGCCGCAGCCGCAACCGCAACTCTGCTGAAATAGTTGCGCCGCACGCGCAAGCGCAACCCTTTTCAAAAAGTTGCGCCGCAAGTTGCGCCGCAACTTTTTGCGGCGCAACTGCCCACCTTTGTATATACGTTCAAAAAAAAAAGTTACTCCACATCATTTTTCATAGGAATAGCAACGATTTTTCATTTTCTGTCATTTTTTTATATTTTTTTTAAAAATTCGTCACACTGAAAGTGCTATATTTTCTCAAGTATTTGCCAGAGAATAATGAAATTTTTACACAATGTTGTGCTTGGATAGAGATACCTTGGAACAAACAATTAAAAAAATCGGAGACGATATTTTTTTTTTATTCAAGTTCAAATATTTCCAACTTCTATAACTTTTTTATGAATCATTTATGAGATATATTTCAAGATAGACAAAAGATTCTACTCGTTTCAAGCTTTAAAGTGACACCAAAATGATATACTTCGGTCCAGTAGAAACCGAGATATGAAAATTTAGATATATTAAATTTCGAAAAAGTCTGGTCAAAAGGTCAACCTTCGTGACCTCATATCTCGGCACCCTCAGGTCACAGAGGTGTGAAATTTTGGGTATCTACATTTCTCATAAGGGTCCTTAAGTGTACTAAGTATAAACAAAATCGGAGACGGTTGACATTTTTGGTGTCTGATTTGACATGGAATGACCCTTGTGCGCTATATAAATATATATATTATTATTATCAGAGGCGTAACTAAAAGAAGAAAGGCCTGTGGCCTACTGATGATAATGGGCCCCTCTGTAATAGTTTAAGTAAGTGACAGTTTAGTTTGGGATTGAAAAAAGTCTCTTTCTACTTCAACGTTTTCTATGATTTTCATGAGTAACTTTCATATTGTAATGAACATATATATATATATATATATATTATATATATATGGAAAATGTATATCATCATCAGAATCGGAAGTACGCAGCTCAGTACCACAAGGGACAGTACTGGCCCCACTCCTGTTCATTTTCATGCTAACAGACATAGACAGCGGAGTAAACAGCAATAGTATAGTAACATCCTTTGCAGACGATAAAAAAGATCAGCAGAAAAATCAGCGATGTACATGACGTGGAGGCCTTGCAGAGGGACACGAACAAAATATACAAATGGTCAGAAGACAACAACATGTCATTCAACGCCGAGAAATTTCAGCTCTTGAGATATGGTAGAAAAGAAGAACTTAAACAGACTGCATATTATGCTCCAGATAGACAGGAAATTCAGAGAAGCATGAAAGCGATTGATCTCGGGATAATAATGACAGATGATGCGAAATTCGAAACACAAAATCAGATAGCGATAAATAAAGCAAAAAGCGTCGCCGGACAGGTTCTCAGAACGTTCAAGAGAAGGGACAGGACAGTAATGATTCCCCTGCTAAAAACACTGATTATACCAAAACTTGAATACTGCTCAGTTTTGACGTCCCATATAAAAAGGAAGAAACTAATAAACTAGAAGAAACGCAAAGGCATTTCACAGCCAAGATTGATGGCTGCAAAGAACTCTACTGGGAAAGACTACGTAAACTAAATCTGTACTCACTGGAAAGAAGAAGAGAGAGGTACATCATAATCACATATGGAAATGATCGAAAAACTGGTACCAAACCTAAAACTAAACCCAATTACCATTCAAACAACACTGGAAAATAGGAAAGGCAGAATGTGTAGTGTTCCCAAATTAAAAGCACGACAAGGGACCTCCTCAACCCTGAAGGAAAAGAGCTTGGTTGTCAGGGGGCCAAGACTTTTCAACCAGCTTCCTAAGGACCTCAGAAACGTAACGGGGGTCAAAGTTGAAGTCTTCAAGAAAAGACTGGATGCCTGGCTCAGGACAGTACCAGATGAGCCGGGCGTGCCTGGCTATGTACGGTGGAGAGCGCAAGAAAGTAACTCGCTCCTCCACCAGGCCAGACCTAGAGGCGGGGCCACCAGCTTGACCTCCGTGTGAAGAGAGACCAACACACGAAACAACATAAGGTTCATAAGGTATATATATATATATATATATATATATATATATAATGCAAACCCACAAGGAAAAAGAAAAATGATTCCAAGGCCTTTCGTGTATTTAGAAGTACACCTCGTCATTCCCTGACTGCGTATTAATTAGATTTGATTTTGGTTGAGTTCAAAATTATATTAAAAACTCGCGGGGATTTACAGGTCATGACAAAATTGCTAGATTTTTAAAACATCCATAAACACCTTTTTGGGGGCAGAATTTACTGAAGCTTTTTGGAGGTCCTCTCAGTGACACCTGGCCGGTGGAAATTTTTGAGCCAGTCCGCGCCTGATGGTGTACCTCTCTCTTCTTCTTTCCAGGGAGTACAGATTTAGTTTACGTAGTCTTTACCAGTAGTTGAGTTCTTTGCAGCCATCAATCTTGGCTGTGAAATGTCTCTTGAGTTTCTTCTAGTTTATGAGTTTCTATTTTATATGGGGACGTCAAGACTGAGCAGTATTCAAGTTTTGGTATGGTCAGTGTTTTCAGCAGGGGAATCATTACTGTCTTGTCCTTCCTTTGGAACGTTCTTAGTACCCGTCTCGCGACTTTTTGGTTTGTTTATCGCTATCTGATTTTGTGTCTCGAATTTCGCATCATCGGTCATTATTACCTCCAAACAGTGGCGGCTCGTCGGTAGGCACTGCGGAACTGCAGTACCCCTAAATTTTTTATTTACAATTGAAATAATCAAGAACAATATAAGGATGAGCTCACTGAATAACTTTTTCAATAACTTTTGAAACTTTTATTCATTGCTCAATGCTCATCCTTTTATTTCAGTAATTATTTCAACCCATTCTTAGAGACAGCACCCCTAGAATTTTTAGTCACGAGCCGCCACTGCCTCCAAATCTATTGCTTTCGTGCTTCTCTGAATTTCCTGTCTAGCTGGAGCATAATATGCTGTCTGTTTAAGTTCCTCATTTTTACCATAGCTCAAGAGCTGAAATTTCTCGTTGTTAACTGTCATGTTGTTTTCTTCTGACCATTTGTATATTTTGTTCTTGTCTCTCTGCAAAGGCCTCCACCTCTTTTGTCTTGCTGATTTTTCTGCTGATCTTTGTATCGTCCGCAAAGGATGTTACTAGTTGCTGTTTACTTCACTGTCTATATCTGTTAGCATGATAATGAATAGGAGTGGGCCCAGTACTGTACCTTGTGGTACTGAGCTGCGTACTTCCGATTTTGAATTTTGACGACCTGTAAACGTTCTCTGAGGAACTTGTAGATCCATTTTCTCACTTTGCCTGTTGTTCCCATATGTTTCATTTTATGTGCTATTATACCATGATCACATTTGTCGAAAGCTTTAGCAAAATCCGTGTATATGATCCCTTCCAGTGCATCTAGGATATTGTTATAGTGCTCTATAAGTTGTGATAAGCATGAACTTCCTGATCGGAATCCGTGCTGGTTTAGTCTTGATATTTTCGTTAGTTTTAACGAAAATATCACGACTAAACCTAACCAATCGTCAAGGGCGTACAGTTGACCTAACTGGGCATTCAATGAACCCAACCGGGTATTCAGTTGACCTAACCGGGCATTCAATGAACCTAACTGGGATATATATATATATATATAATATATAACTTGCATGAATTTTAAATGTTTAAAATTAATTTTAAATTTTACAAAATAAATGTTTTCATTAATTTTACATTTTTTTTCTGGTCCTATGTATGAGTTGTCCTAGGTATGAGTTGTCTGGGTATAAGTTGTCCTGGTATGAGCTGTCCTGGTATGAACTGTCCTAGAACCCTTCCCTCCACTTGTAGATTCTGTTCATGTCTGTTTGTAGAGATCCTATATCTTCTGGGTTTCTTATTTTTCTACTGATCTTTGTATTAACGCCAAAGGATGTTACTGTGCTGTTTCTGGTAACGTTCCCTACTTTTCCTGTTATTCCCATATATTTCAGTTTATGTATTATGATTCCATGGTCACACTTGTCGAACGCTTTGGCAAAGTCTGTGTATATTACATCATAGTTTTCATTACTTTCAAGTGTATCAATAATGTTGTAGTGTTCCATTAGTTATGATAGGCCTGATCTGCCTGACCGAAACCCATGTTGGTTATCATTGAATTTTTTCTGATTTTCCAAAAAGTCATAGATTTTCTGTCTAACTATTCTTTCAAATATTTTAGTGAGATGAGATGTAAGCGACACTGGCCTATAGTTTTTGGCCTCGGATCGATCTCCTTTATATATTGGAACTATATTGGGACTAACCCTTGGTAACCTTTGATTACCAAAGGTTAGTCCCAATATATATATATATATATATATATATATATATATATGAAAATTATTTCACGAAAGTAACACGTGAAAAGTATTTATGATGAATAAAACCACGAAGGAAAGGAAACACAGATGGTGCTCAAGCGCTTTCGTCTAATGACATCCTCAGGAACACTGAAGTACATAAAGAGTTACAACCTATATATAGGTTACAGAAAAAAAAAAAAAAAACTATATATATATACTGTATACAATAAACGGAAAAACAAAATTAAAGGATTGTGGAAGGGGGCACACAAATTTATAAGGAAAAACTATCGATTTTTAGCACAAGATTAAAAGAATTGTTTCCAACCAATGTTATAGATAAAAAAAAAATATATATATACAAATTTATACTGGAAATCTGCCCGGGTTTTAGCACTCTGCTCTTTTTGTATAAAATTGGTTGTAAACAATGTGATTCCTTTTACATAGGTCAGACGGGAAAGGATTTGCACACACGTATAAAACAGCATCAATATTCCGTTAGAACAGGACAGTTGTCCAGTGCCCTTTTTGTCCATTTGTCAGAGTTATCCCACTGTATTGATTGGAATAATGCTTCAGTTTTATTTCACTCGAGCAACATTGTTAATAGAAATATTCTTGAGTCTGCCATTATCCAACTAACAAATAACTTCAACATAAGCAAAGGTCTTTTTCAACTCGATCCTGTTGTTTTGAATTCCTTCAGAACAGATTTAGATAAGAAAGGTAGAACGCTAAATCTTTGGTAAATTTGTATGCCACTAACTTTTATTTTTATTTTTCAATTTTTATATACAAAAAAAAAAATAGGGCAGTGTGCTAAAACCCGGGCAGATTTCCAGTATAAATTTGTATATATATTTCATTTTTTTATCTATAACATTGGTTGGAAACTTCTTTTAATCTTGTGCTAAAAATCGATAGTTTTTCCTTATAAATTTGTGTGCCCCCTTCCACAATCCTTTAATTTTGTTTTTCCGTTTATTGTATATATATATATATATATAGTTGTTTTTTTTTTTCTGTAACCTATATATAGGTTGTAACTCTTTATGTACTTCAGTGTTCCTGAGAATGTCATTAGACGAAAGCGCTTGAGCACCATCTGTGTTTCCTTTCCTTCGTGGTTTTATTCATCATATATATATATATAATATATATATATATATAAAATGCGCCACAGGGAAAAGGAAAAGGAAACACGAAGTCCGAGCGCTTTCGTGATATTTTCACATCTTCAGGGACAAGAGAGAAATATATATATAATATACAGTATATATCACCGCTTCCCGGAGATCAGCGAAGTTAAGCGACATTGGGTCTGGGTAGTAGTTGGATGGGAGACCGTCCTCCGCGTCCAGATTATGTAGCGACCCGTGGTTCGGATCCCACGTAAAGCTGTAGGTCCCCTCCGTCATATGACCTTAGATGTTGCGAAGGAGGTTAAATAACCCCAATAATATATATATATATATATATATGATACACACAGACAGTGCATGGAACAAGGAACTCTTCTGGGATAATTAAATCCACTTAGTCCGAATAAGTAATGGTAAATGACAAATACCATAGTGTGTGTATCATAAAAAATTCATGGGACCATTCTGAGTTCATTCCCATATATATATATATATATATATATATGCACTTCTTTAATGGAACCTGTTTTTGGAGCGTTTAAGATCGATTTTACGCCTATTTTAAAAGGTACTTTTGCCATTTACAAAATAGCTGCTCACTTTATGAACTGAACCACGATTTATGACCTCCGCATATATATATATTACAAAATCCACAAAGAAAAAGAAAAATGATTCCAAGGTCTTTCATGTATTCAGAAGTACACCTCGTCAGGGAATGACGAGGTGTACTTCTGAATACACGAAAGGCCTTGGAATCATTTTTCCTTGTGGGTTTTGTATCATTCATTCATTCATTTCACGTGTTTAATTGTGAAATTCATCCCATATATATATATATATATATATATATATATATATATATATATATATATATATATATGCGATATCGTCCATGAATAATAAAAGAGCGTCTCGCGAAATGGATTTGCAACGCTTTTCATTCTATGAAGCTGAAGCCAAAGCGTGAAACATTCGAAACGTCGGGACCGTCCGTATCTATATAAATTATCTCCTTTTTAGCTTTGGATTATACGATTCAAAATTGGTCTTTATCAACCGGTAAGTCAACCCCTTTTTAGAAACTTCCTCCATCTTCCCCCCACCTCGTGAACCCCTTTTTTCAACCTCTTTGCCACTTTTTGAAACTTATTGTGCGGTAAAACGCGGCAAACTACCCTGCCTCATCCCGCCTCTTTTGTATCTTCGATGGCTTTCGACCGATTTTCGAAGCTCTGCGAAGCTCTTTGTGACGTTTCTTTTTTATTATTCTTATTTGAACCCCTCGTGGTAGAGTTTTTTTGAGATTTTAAAGCTCTCTAGGTTCTCTGCGAGCCTCCTCCACTCCGCCATGAAGCCTTTGTGGAAGCCGCGGTAGCGCTCATTCGCGGCTCTTTATCTGCGGGGCGCATGCGCGGACTCTGCGGCCATAAATCACGGGAACGACTTTATTTGCTGATAAACAGATGGCGACCTGAATGCATTCGGGTGGCCGTTGCTCATAGCCATGAAGAGGCGCTGAGCACGTCCCAAAAGCAGCGCGAAACTTTATTATTATTATTATTATTAGATTGCCTTCGTTTATACCCGAAAGGATTCCAGAGAGAGGGAACGGAATGAGACTTTGCCCAGTCTCTACTTAATGCCCTCGTTACGTGCCCTCTCCCGGCGTTCATTCTTACCTCTTTTTCCCCTCTGCACTTATACCTCAGACCCTCATTTCGAACATCATCAAAGCAAACAAAGGAAGAAAGCAAACAATTCAGATGCGATAACTCGTTTGATTTTAATCAAACTTTGCCAATCGGCTTCTTCATTGGAGTTCGCGTCTCTCTCTTGTTTATTTGTTTGACAAAATAAAACAAAAGATTTGTTTGTTCCGCAGAAGTGTTTCGCCGTTCACGGAATTTATTTTGTTCAAACGAGGACAATTAATTCTACGTCATTTCGTTCGTAAATATTTACGTGTTTTACCATCAATTAATTAATTATTAAAAGAATGAAGATAGTCTGAAACTACCAAATGTTTCTTTCATTTCCTCTGCATATCCATCATTTACTACAACACACACACACACACACACACACACACACACAATGAAGTGTGTGTGTGTGTGTATGTGTGTGTGTGTGTGTGTGTGTGTATATATTACCATGAGTAATATCTAAAACATCAGACTCCAGATACTCGTACATTCTAAAATGTTTAATAATGATGGTAATAATAATAACAATAACACAATTATTATTATTATTATTATTATTATTTAAATGAAGCAGAAAAAATGGCCATTCCATCCGTGAAAATAAAACTTTTTGATAGAATAGAAAGTGTTTTCTGTTTCGAGAAACGACTTCAATTGAAGGGTGAGCGATTGTCATGACGTAAAAATAAATCGTAGAATAATCCTTTTACCATTATTCATTAATCCTCTTCACAATCCATTCTTAACCTTTCTCCTCTCGTGTGTGTGTGTATATATATATATATAATATATATAATATATATATATATATATATACAGGGTGGGCCGTAAGTTTCCATACATAGGAAAAATTAAACGTTTGTTTTTATGTTTCAGATACCCTAAGAATATGCGTTTGACGAAAGAGCAACGAATTGAAATCATACTGATGGCTGGGTCGGGAAGCAGTCGCATGGTTGCAATGAACTTTAACAGACAACATGGAACGAACATCACACACGACACTGTGGCAAAACTTATTAACAAGTTTCAGAAAACTGGAAATGTTGCAGATCAACCGCGAAGTGGTCCAAGACGTACAGCCACCGATGAAGACACAACAGCTACGATACTTACAGCGCTTACACGGAGTCCCAGAAAAAGTACACGACGGTTGTCTGCAGAAAGTGGTGTCAGCAGATCGAGTATCAGGCGCATTTTGAAAGCAAACAAATGGCATCCATACAAATTGCATATGGCACAGCATTTGAGTGAAGACGACCCGGATAGACGGATGGAATTCTGTGAATGGGCATTAACCAAAGTGAACGAGGATGCAAACTTTTCAACTAAGATCTTGTTTACTGATGAAGCAAATTTTTACGTCAATGGAGAGGTTAATCGGCAAAACATACGTTACTGGAGTAATGCTAACCCTAACTGGCTGAGTCCGACGAAGATGCAAGGTGCCGGTAAAGTGATGGTGTGGGCGGGATATGGGGTGACAGAATTATTGGACCAATTTTTGTCAGTGGAAATCTTAATGCCGAAAGGTATCTTAACATGTTGCAAGAAGAGATTTTCCCATCCCTGCTAAACGAGGAAGGTAACTTCCCAGTTTACTTCCAGCAAGATGGAGCTCCACCTCATTATGGTCTTCACGTGCGTCGGTATTTGGATCAGCAGTAGTTTCCGGATGCTTGGATTGGTCGGCGTGGTCCTGTGGAGTGGCCTCCCAGATCCCCAGATCTCACCCCCTTGATTTCTATCTTTGGGGGCACTTGAAGGCCATGGTGTATCAGGAAAAGATACGAGACATAAATCATCTAAAGGAACGTATCACCAACGCCATTACAAGCATAACGTCAACTGTGCTAATGCGTGTTCATCAACAGTGGGGAACACGTATTGAAATGTGTTTTCAAAACAATGGCAACCATGTAGAGCATATTATATAAATAAAAATGGTTGTCCATAAAAAAATGTTTATTTTTCCTATGTATGGAAACTTACGGCACCCTGTATATATATATATATATATATATATATATATATATATATATACAGTATAGTCAGTAGTCACATAACGATTGTAATTAGATTTATAGTTTGAACTTTAACTCAAATGTACGTAAAGTTAACAAAAGTAAATAGACACACCTTTGGTCTTTCCATAGTTTTTGATTTGTTAATAAAAGTCAATAAATAATAACAGTGTTATTGAATCACTCTATTTTAAATAATGTTGATTGCCCCTTCAAATTATGTAAAGATGACACACACGTTCTGGCATTCCATTGATGACCTTTGTCATTTGTTCTTGAAGACAATCATTGTGGTGCTTATTTACTTCTGTTAACCCTCTCTATATTGCGGATAGACCATGTTCAGATATTATTATTATTATTATTAATTAATTAAGTAATATAACTCACTAAATGTAACTATAACAAACATCTTTATTACAAATGGAATTTGGAATATGCTCATCTTGATGCGTGTGTGTGTGTGTGTCTCCTAAATTCTAAATTTAAGCTATCATAATCACCCTAATTGTCTGCCCCTTATAAGCAGTTCATATATGCGTATCGTATTCCGCAGGTACCTTTCCACTCCAATTCTTTAAACCAAATCAATAAATCACCACACACACACACACACACACACACACACACACACACACACACACGGTCAGAGGCCGATTTACGAGTGTATATCCAGTTGGAGTATCGCGTAGTAATATTAAGAATATTGCATTTTGTATATTTTAGTAGATAATGAAGGGAATTGAATGACAGTTATTCATAACGAATCTTTTGCTCGACTTTTCAGCCTACGGAAGTCGAACGCCAAGTATTAGTTGGATAACGAAGGAGATTGTGATGGACATCGGCGGGACGGTGGAGTTGGAGTGTTCCGTGCAATACGCCGAAGATTACCCCGTCCTTTGGGTCAAAAAGGGCACCGACGGCACGCAGGACCTCCCCATTTCAACCAACACAGCCCTCATCGTCAGGGACCCCAGATACGCCCTCAGGCACGACCGATCCTCCTCCACATACATCCTGCGGGTAAGACGAAACCAATTTGCAGTTAGGTCCGGTTTATAGAGTAGGTCCATTTTCAAGGATGGACAACGAAGCCATCGAAGAAAATAACCCCTTTTTATCGACGCCTTCAAAAAAATTTTATTTTCACTTTCTTTGAGGCGACCGAATGTCGAAGCAAACCGCCGCTCGACAACTTTTCCATTGTCGATGTCGTTGTCGTATAATATTTTACAAAAGTGCGCTTAATTACGAATGCGTCAATCCTGTTTCGGCAAAAGTGTAACGAGTAAACATCACGTTTTTCAAAATTGTGCCAAAATATCAAGTTTTAAAGAGGTACCAAAAATATTGAAAAATATAGGAATATATACATAAAATGTAAAATATAAAAATACTGAAATGTATAAAAAGTACCAACATATGTACCAAAAAATCCTTTAAAAAGTACCAGAAAATATATTATGAAAAAGTACGAAAATGTACGAAATGCGTGAAAATGTATGAAAACTATATAAAGAAGTATTATGAAAATACCAAAATAATGTAAAGTATATTGAATGTTCCAAAATGGTACCATTTTAAAATTTTTTAGTAAGGTTTGGTTTGGTTTTGAGTTAGGTTTAATTCCAAATTTTGGCGAATTTCATCGGTCTTGACCGACTTCTAGTTAGTTTTTCTTTTTTGGTTTTAAGTTTTAACAACATTAAAACTACGTGTAACCTTTTAATTGGCTGTACAGTAATACGAGAACCCACGACGTTACAAGATACGAATCTGTAATTAAATTCAAGTAATTTAAAATATTATTGTAAACCCGACTGTAACTGTGCCACGGAATTTGAGAACTACTTTTGCGTCGAGTTTGGCCTGAGAAAGGCGTACGGCAGGGAGGAGGAATATCGTCAGTAATCACATCTTGCTCACACGAATGAAGTAGAACAACATTTGGTCCACTTCTTAATATTAAGCTTTAATACTTCGTACAATCTCTGGAATCCTAGTGAATGTTACGTAGTCAGAAGCTATAGGAATTGATGAATATAGTTTCTAAGAGAAACCATTATTGTCAATCTGGCATGTTGTTCCGTTCGAGGGGTAATGTTTCAAAATTTGGAATCTCATACGCGTGTGTCCAACGGTTTGGGTTATTTTAATGGAAAATTTAGTATACGTGAGTACATAATCGAGTTATCTTTAATATGTACAAATAATAATAATAATAATAATAATAATAATAATAATATTATGGAACCTTTCGTTCCTTCGTCAGATCAAAGATCTTCAGGAGAACGACGGAGGGGAGTACATGTGTCAGGTGTTGATCGACATCGAGAACCGGATGTCCGCTTCTGTTCCCCTCCTTGTCAGACGCCCTCCAATCATCTCGGACAACTCAACCAGGTAACGAAGTGTATGAAGGCATCACAATGCGGATGTATGATTTTGAAAAAAACACATAGATTCTACAACTACTATTGGAGTTGTTTGACCTCCTCCGTAAGGGCAAAGGTCATGTGATAGAGTGGACATACGGCTTTATGTGGCATCCGAACCACGGAACGCTACATCATCTGAAGAAACGTTGGATTTGCCTTCGACCTGCTTGCTACGCTCTCGCAATATACAGGGTGTCCCAGAAGTCTAGACGAAAATAGACAAAATATTTTTAAAGTGAAATAAACGCATTTCTAAAGTCAGTTTTACAGATTTCAGGAAAGAAAATACCCTCATGGCTCAGTATACCAATCAAGAGAAGGTGGAACTGGTATTGCTACATGTTTCTGGTAAAAGCGAGAGGGAGGCATGTTCGTGAAATAACTGACATGCCTCCCTCTGACTTTTTCTGGAAACATGTAGCAATACCAGTTCCACCTTCTTTTGATTGGTATACTGAACCATCAGGGTATTTTCTTTCCTGAAATATGTAAAACTGACATTAGAAATGAGTTTGTTTTACTTTAAAAATATTATATATATATATATGAATGAACTCAGAATGGTTCCCTGAGGTTTTTTATGATACACACAGACCGTGCATGGAACAAGGAACTCTTCTAGGAGAATTAAATCCACTATAGTCCGAATAAGTAATGGTAAATGACAAATACTATAGTTTTTTCTTTTTCATGATGCTAGCCCGACGTGGGCCACAGGTCACTCGCAAAGAGGTCCCAAAAATATAGCTTCCCTCACCAGCTATCTGCAAAGCAGATAGGATCCAGCTTTGGGACAGGATCTAGGGTTTAAATCAGCCTAGCCCAGCTACATTTAGAACCTCAATATAAGCAAAAGATTCGCTGCGGAACCTCTGAAAGGTTGAAAGATATATATATATATATATATATATATATATATATATATATGATGTAAACCCACAAGAAAAAAAAATTATTTCAAGTCTTTTCGTGTATTCAACAGTATACCTCGTCAGGGAATAATTCCCTGACGAGATGTACTGTTGAATACACGAAAGGTCTTGCAATAATATTTTCTTTTTCCTTTTGGGTTTGCATCATTCATGCATTTCACGTGTTTAAATGTGAAATTCAACATCTATATATATATATATATATATACACACATCTTTGGTTAGCTTCCGCCCGAATTGTTCATTCTGACGAAGGTCAAGCTTTTCACTCCACCTTAGACCTACAGTTTAACGTGAAATCCTAACCACGCCTCATCAGCAGCCCAGCGTCTTAACTACTAGGCCACCTAGGGTACCCATTTATCTACCAACCACTTTCTTTATTGTGTGGAAGGATGAACAGCTGGGTTTTGCTGCGCGCCGGGTCTCGAACCCGGGGCCGATGGATTCGTAGTTAGCGACGCTAACCACTACACCACCGAGGCGCCTATATATATATATATATATATCCCGTTTCAACGGAAACTTTTATAACGCGAGCCATTTTAACGCAATAAAATAATGTAAACCTTAAGTGAATGCAATGTGAACAATCAGCGTCGCATTTACCACTCGCTGCATCACGTAGTCCGCATTCATTATCTCTGTGGAACTTGTGTTTCGAGCACCTTCGTCGTGTCTTTGCACCAGTGTACGCGCAGTTCTCCCGCTACCAAGATATCTTCATCTAAGCACCGTAGCACTCCTTCTGTTCGATGTCATTCACGGCTTTTTTTGTATTATTTAATGTGGTTAATACTTTATCCTTGTTAGAATTGATTAACGTGTTTATTTTAGTTATTCTCTATAATTTATGTTTAACATATTTTAATTTGAGACTCGTGAGAGTACGAGAAACCAACTCACTACTTCACCAGGCCAACTCGAGAAGAGGGGGCGACAAGCTTAACCTTCGTGAAATGAGGAATCATCGCGCGGAACCTTTGAAAGGTTGAAAGGTATATATAATTATATATATATATATATATATATGATGATGCAAACCCACAAGAAAAAAGAAAAAATCATTCCAAGCCTTTTCCATGTTTCGTTGCCCTCGAACGTAACCCATAATGTAACACAAGCCACTTTAAAGCGAACTCCTCTGGAACGTACCTTCCCCTTAAGTCCCTATATGCAATATTATATATATATATATATATATATATATATATATACTATATATATATATATATGTTAAACACAGACCGTGCATGGAACAAGGAACTCTTCTGGGAAAATTAAATCCACTATAGTCCGAATAAGTAATGGTAAATGACAAATACCATAGTTTTTCTTTTTCATGATGCTAGCCCGACGTGGGCAACGGGTCTCTCGCAAAGAGATCCCATAAATATAGCTTCCCTCATCAGCTATCTGCAAAGCAGACAGGATCCAGCTTTGGGACATGGACCTAGGTTTAAAGCAAGCCTAGTCCCTACATTCAGAACCTCTATATAAGTAAAAGACTCGTTGCATTCACGTCAGATTGAATAAACAAAGAAAAAGGGGTAACTATTGTATTTTTAGCCAAAAAAACAAAACTTAAACCTCAACCGGGACATTGAGCGTCCACTTTTCAAGGCACGTAACACGTCCGTTTAATATACACAAACTCAGAATGGTCCCCTGTGTTTAACATATAAATTTCTCAGGGGACCATTCTGAGTTTGTGTGTGTATATATATATATATATACTTTTTTAGAGATTTTAATAAAGTAGGGTATACGGCTTCCCTTTAGATCAGGGAAGTATTCGACGTTGGGTCATTTCATTAGTAGGAGGATGACTGTTCCCTGCGTTTAGATCAGTGGTCGGCGAACTTTTTTGGGTATTACCCCAAAATATATTTGAGGACGTACTCAGGACGTAAATTCGTAATATTCTAAAATTTAGAATAACGCCACATTTATGTAACCAAATAAAATAAAAATATACGAAAAAAATATCAGCACAAAGTGTGTCTCATACCGCACGCATTACCCCCAAAAGTTTTAAATTTACCTCATTTGGGTAATTTACCCCTGTTCCCCGACCACTGGTTTAGATGATGTAGCGACGCATGACTTAGATCCCACATAAAGCTGTAGGTTCCCTCCGCCACATGACTGTTACTATTACAAAGGAATTAAACAACCCCAATTATTATTATTATTATTAGTAGTATAGTAGTAGTAGTAGTAGTAGTAGTAAATCGCCAAGTATACTAATACATTTTTATACTTAAAATCCCCTATATTGCATTCGATAAACGTAACGAGAAAGTAACTCATAATATAGTATAATATAATATAAGATACTAATGAAAGAAGGCCACCGTATATACTGATTTCCATTTTAAAAGCGCCCTGTGGTTTATGGGTTCAGTTGAACGGTTTAAAAATAGACTATATTCGGGTGTTTTGAACTCGCAAACAGTATGTTGCGCTCTTCGATGTCCAGTATAAAATAATACACTATTGATCATATAGGCGCATCAGATTCGGATAAAAGTTGATTTGTTTTTAAGTCTTTTGTTTCTAGTATTACTGACGGAGATTTGTAATGGTCTTTATAATCCTTAATTAGAAATATAGTAATTATTAAGACGACATCCGTAATATAAAGTATCTCCCGGATAATAATAATAATAATAATAATGATGATGATGAGAATTCGAACGGGAAGTACCTAGTAGTTCTTCCCTTCAGGTCGGTGGTTGTGAGCGAAGGAACGCCAGTGAAACTAGAGTGCTACGCGGGAGGCGTCCCCATCCCGAAGGTATTTTGGCGGAGGGAAAACAACGCTCTTCTGCCTACTGGGGGATCCGTCTTCAGGTAAGAAGTGTTCTTGATAAATTTAGCCATTTTGACGTTAAAAACGGGCGAGAAAGAATTGTGCATCATTTAAAATAGATTTCTTGATTAATGTTTATCATTGCTTTCAATTTACTGTCGAGATTTGACTATGCGTCACATACGGCAGTTAAATGGGTTCTCAAACATCATCATAGAACATCGTGAAACCTATAGGAAAGATTGTAAACCCGTTTGATGACCGAAACGAATTTTTCCTTCGAATAATCGGAGATCGATAAGTCAATATGGCCTCCATTCTCTTACGGTTCTGACGCTCTTTTGCAGCGGAAACGAACTGCTGATTCCAAGCATCCGGAAGGAGGACCGCGGAACGTATTATTGCATCGCGGAGAACGGCGTCGGAAGAGGGGCGAGGAGAAACATTAACGTGGAGGTAGAGTTCAAACCGGTCGTTATGGCTCAAAAACCGGTAGTCTATCAGGTACGGTTTGTTATAATTATGTAGATGTAATAAGAACTGTTTCAATTTTATTCAGACCTGGTGGTTGTTGTGATAGAAATATATAATTATTTATTCAAAATCTTATCGCAACATTGTGACATTTGCTCGACCAATTAAACGCTATCATACACAGCATTACCATAATACCAAAAAATAAGCATATATTAATGAAGGGAGTAAAATCACATGATAAATGGATTTATCAGAGCGCAAGCTTTCGGACTATACTAAAGTCTTCATCAGGTGAGAATATTTACTTAACATATATTGATTAAACTAATTTTTCACAACTCCCAATATCTTTGCAGGCATTGCTATTTGACGCCATATTGGAATGTCGAGTCGAATCTTATCCACCGGCAGCCATTTCGTGGATTTTCAGATCAGAAACACTCGTCAACAATCAGCATTACGAGTAAGTTTTCCTTTTCTTTGATTAAATATTAGAGGTAAAGCGTTATCGAACTGCAACGGATTATTTGAAGCAGAAAAGACACTTTCACTTCACCATTTGTAATTATCATCGGTTCATTTTCTTTTATAACATTACTATACCGAGCTCATATTTCCCGATACTCGGGTAAGGCTCCCTTAAAGTTCCCTGCTTTGGATAGCTGCAAAAAAATAGTTGTTTAACCTCATTCGCATCTAAGGTCACATGACGGAGGGGACCTACAGCTTTACGTGGGATCTGAACCACCGGTCGCTACATAGCTTGGACGCAGAGGACAGTCTCCCATGCAACTACTACTCTCCGACCCATTTCGCTTAACTTCGCTGATCTACGGGAACTGGTGTTACGACACTGGGTACGACGTAGCCCTGGATCGCTGCAAAAACCAGAATCTAGCCACCGCATCCTATACCTAGTTTTCACCTTCATACAAGGAAGCAGCAGCAGCAGCAGCGGCCCCCACCGCGGGTCGTTAAACATTCGTATACCACATACTCTTTCTCTCTGCTGGCGCTCCCAACAATGGCACCCCTGCCCTCTCGCCTCCCTGCCTCTCCTCTCCTCTCCTCGAGTGCACCCATACTGCTGGATGCACGTGACGGGTGAGGCCATGCTGTGGAAAATCTGATTTCCGTTCTCAATTCCTATTTCAACCCCTTTCTTATAGAAGCATTTCGTCACTTTGCCGACGTAATGTTTTTTTCGCGTACATGGGGGTAGACATGGAGAGTTTAACCTTTACCACTCTCTTAATCCTTTTGGGGCTTGCCTGGAGTAGGCCGTGGTCTTTGTTGGCCGATACCTCGGTAAATAGAGCTGTAAATAAAGGGTGATCCAGAGAAATGGGACCCAAAAGAAACCCCTGTAACTCTTAAAGTATAAGTCCTTTTATAAAATCATACGCATCATTCGAAAGAGGATAGTTACAAGTTTGTATAGGATTGTATAGGTTTTGACAATACAAGACAAGATACAAAACAAAATAAAAGTGTTAGTTAAAACTAACCCTTCAAGATGACTGCATGGACTGTGGAACAGCTGCGTTTCATAACTGAGCAATATATGAGCATGGAAGAAGTGTAGTTTCAGCTCAAAGATCTTTCAAGACAAATTTTCAGATGTCAAAATCACCTTCTAAGAGCTGAAACTACACTTCTTCCATGCTCATAATATTGCTCAGTTATGAAACGCAGCTGTTCCACAGTCCATGCAGTCATCTTGAAGGGTTAGTTTTAACTAACACTTTTATTTTGTTTTGTATCTTATCTTGTCTTGTATTGTCAAAACCTATACAATCCTGTACAAACTTGTAACTATCCTCTTTCGAATGATGCGTATGATTTTATAAAAGGGCTTATACTTTAAGAGTTACAGGGGTTTCTTTTGGGTCCCATTTCTCTGGATCACCCTTTATTTCGTATAAAATCAAAACCATATGTTCGAGGTGTTTGCGACGATACCAAGCAGTTGATATACGATCAGAACAAATATATTATTACTTAGTGGCTCGATCGTTTAGGACGCCGCTCGGCAATGCTGAAACTCCTCTGAGTCGTGGTTTCGAACTCCAGTGGTGCTTAGGGCTGGACGCTTGTCTTTTCTGTATCTTATGTCACGGCGAGGCGGCTGCCGGTGTAACGTTGAAAAATGAGATACACCTCATTGAATAGGTGAAGTCGTGATATTTTCGTTAGTTTTAATGAAAATATCACGACTTAACCTAACCAATCGTCAAGGACGTACAGTTGACCTAACCTGGCGCATATATTTTTTTTTTTTTTTTTTTTTTTTAGTTCAGGAAGAACCGATTCGCCTCTATTTAAAGGGCATATCTCAGCGGAAAAACAAAGAAAAAGTGAGA